>JAOXJP010291851.1:0-18782 GCA_025762735.1 Platanus orientalis | reverse complement strand
CTACAAGCCCAAGCCCTGGCCCGAGCCTGGTCTATAATTTGAGGGCTAGGCCTGGGCCTACCATGGCCCGACCCAAACCCGGCTCATGCCCACCCCTAAGGTTATCGTATTCTTATGTTGTGTTCTACATAACATGTCCTACAACATAATAACATAAATATTAATTATGTATTAACTTCAACAGATTCGAATATTTAGTTGAATAATCAAATCAGCTATAGATGCATTCAAATCGAATATTAACAAATCAAACACGAATCAGATATGGATAATTGACAACCCTAGCTATATGGACAAAATGAGACACTAGCCATGCTCCATTGTAGTACAGCACGCTATTGCATAGATAGCGTTATGTCCATATAAAATCCATTATAAATGAACCAAATATGGATATATATATACATCCATTCTGATTAACATATATATATATATATAAAATTTTATGTATTATATATTTTATACCAAATGACTGATTTTTAATTAATAGTTATATTATAATAATATATGTTATAGTAGAACATATAAATACTTTTAACATTAACCTTAATCCATTGCCTAACTTAATGAATACAAATATATTAATGAAGTTAACGAATTTTATGGTCGGATATATTTTTATTCATATTCGATATTCGATTAACTTAACGAATAAGTTTATAAACCTATGTGTATCCGATTGATATCAAATATGTTTATTTAAAAAATATTAAATTATAAATGAACCAAATATGGATATTTATCCGATTTACTTACATCAGCATAAGACAAAATAATCTACCAAAACAATGGGATTTTTATATTTAGTGCTTTGGATAATTTTTATTTTTGTGAATTTTCTCGCAAAATTTGAGTTGAGACTAGGGCTATCAATTATCCAGTTAAGTATTCAAATCCGATTCGATTAAAGCAAATTCGGATGCTCTTATATCCGATTTCGTTTAAAATCCAATCTAATTAAATATTATATTTGAATTCAAAATTGAATTCATTTGTTAAACATCCTATGGATATTCGATTGGATATCGGATGCACACAAATTTAATTGGACCGGTATCGGATGTGCATACATCATATTCAAATCCGCTCCGTTTGTAGCCCTAGTCGAGACACGGTTGGAAGCTAAAGCGGCTCCACACGGCACTTTGATTTTTATTTATTCTTTCTTTCTTTGGTAAGAAGTATTTAATCTTTTTGCATGTGAAATAGAGAAAGCAACAGGTGGATGGATGGATGTTCCGTGGTTCTAGAACGCATTAATGTGAGACTCGTCTCAGCCACCACGTGTCAGATATCCAAACGAGTTACTCCAAATAAAGAAAATGTTCTGTTCAGGATTTGGTATCTAGTATGGTGTCTTGGACATCATGGGACGGGGACAAAACAGACGAAATTTCAAGCCCATTTTATTCCACGTTTCATCTTTTGGTATCCAAGACACCATCCAGGACACCAAATCCTGGATAGAACAGTATCAGTTATTATTATTGTAATATAGAAAAAACTGTCATTCTTAGTCAGCACCAGCTATGCCAACCTAACCGTGACGCTAAGAACAACTCATTGGTGGGCCCACCGATAAGAGAAGAACTAGGGCAGCATCAAATTACTAAACTAGCCTCTAATCTTTTATTAAATTACAGAAAGTGCCATCCACATCAAAACTTTAGAACGGTATTGATCTTAAGCGTCGTCATGTTAATCTAGAGCAACAGGAGGGCATTTACGGAATGAAATGGTAGTTATGGGTATTTCATCTTTCAAAAGCTTACAATTATAACGGCTACTTTTGTGCTCTAGTGCCCCAGCCCCACTTGATGCAAAGCGCCCGTTTTTCCAATTTGCGGTGCCCAAGGTATCATGCTGCTCGTGGGCGGGGTCACCGACAATTCCGGTCCGCGTTGGCCGTTAGTCTTGAGAGCAACCGAAAGGAAAAAGGAATAAAGAAGGGGGTGGATCTCCAGTTTCCAAAAGCCGAAGCTTCCAACAAGATCCGATTAATTAGCCTTAATGCCCTTTGCACTTATTTACTATGACTGCCACTCTTCCACAAAGTCTTTATGACAAACCATTGAATTAAAAATAGCAAATATTCAATGACCATAATTACCAAAAATAAAAATAAAAATCTTATGAAAAAATATTGGCGTGCATGGGGGTTAAAAGCATATAAAGGCGTTCCAATAAAAACGTAAATGCCCAAAAGAAACCAAATTAAAAAACACTCAGTCTCAGTCAGTGGTTCATGTGTATGATCATGGTCACTGAACATTAACTTGGTTGAATTAAAGTATTTCTAACCAATTTTACTGTGATTCGGTCATTGGATTTGTAAAACCAAACTGGACCGAACGGTTGGACCTAATTTAACCAAAACTAGAACTGGTGCCCTAGTAATTCTATAAAAGTTTAAAATTGTAATCTACCAAAAGCAACATATAACCAGTAAAACCGATCAAAACTGATGAAAATCGTTTAGATTTTTATGAACTTGATTTTAATAAAATCAATCAATTTTTTCATTTTTGTAAATTAAGAAGAAAAAAATTAGAAAATATCTTTTCAAATTCAAGTCCTATTTTCCACAAATTATTTTTATTTTTTGGTATGTCTAAAAATTAAAAACCAAGTCATAAACCTTCTAATACATTATAAATTGCAGAAATTTAAGGGGAGGATATTGAGTGGGGTCCTCTAGCCTAGACTCATTTTGCCTTTTCCTTTTCTTTTGACTTTTTTTTTTTTCCAAATAAATTGCAGAAAGCAAATTGCCAAGTTTGTAAAAATAATTGAAAATTTCTCACATGGGACCCAATCGTTGTCCCTCATAAGCCTTGGATTTAAAAAACTAAAATATGTCATTTAGCAAACATGACAATACTTGCTTTTTGGGATTGAAAGTTAATGTCACAAAGAAGGTGACATAAGGTATCAATTGGGTGATTACCATATTACATAGAAAAAAAGACACCAATTAGGTTAACCACATGTTGTGTTTCCACACTTCACTAATATTGCCGCTGCGCCAATCACAAGAAAGAAACAAATAAAAAAAAGATTATTTAAGGTCCTTACCAAAAAAAAAATAATAATAAAATAAAAAAGAAGAAAAGATTATTAAAGGGGTTTTTGGTTATTACACTCCAAAGTATTTTTTTTAACCAAATCAGTCTCTACATAGGTTACAGAGGAAATTTGATATCACTACAGCACTACTATTAATCCTTGGGTATCCAATAAATTCTTACGTTAACATCAGTATATGCATTGAAGTACACTCCTTTAACCCTTGTGTGTCAGGTATCTTGTGTCACGCCTTGATTAATACCCGTGATATATCTAACTAAAACTATATATTGTTTTGACTCATAATTCATTTCCTTACCAACGCCCCGGTGGTTGTTGCACCATCTCTTCAAAGAAAGGTCTTAGATTCAAATCCAATCAGCAGCATTTGTCAAAGTAGTTGATGCTGCATTGCGGGTTCTGTAATTAGTATGGTAGTTGATCAGGATCACGCCTCAAGAAGTGGAAGTCCTCAGTTTGAAATACACCTCAATGGGACCACTTGTGTGGGCATAAAAAAAAAACTGATTTATCCAATGCATGGGAGGGACAGGGATCCACACGTCCCAAGGATTTAACCAAGTGCTTTAAGAGGGGCCATATTCCTGTGTACCACTCGTATCATGTACCACATCTACCACAAGATACAAGGGGGTGAGCCACAGGTGATATGGTTCCACTCTATGAGGTTTGGATACCACGGTTATCAAAGAAAAAAAATGCATCCTTTTTTAAAATGCTTTTAGGGCTTGGGTGTGACCACTATGTGAATGTACCACAAGTTGACATGTGGGGTGTATAAACTTAAAAGTGTCAAAAACATATGTTCAATAAAACCAAAAGATGCCCAAAAAGAGCTACCAAATAAATGAAAAACGAATCACCTATACTAGTAGGGATGCAAGTATCTGGTTATTATTCGAATTCTGTTCATATATTAATGTCCTTTTCAAGTGAATACAAACATTTATGTATCTGATTCGATTAAATATCCGTTTGTTTAAAAAACCGATTATAAATGATCAAAATACGTATGTGTGTATATATGTATATAAAATCGTCACACTAATATCTATATTTGTGCGTGTATGTGTATTTATATAATTTTATGTATTATATATTTTATACCTAGTTATTGATTTTAAATTAACAGCTATATTATAATAATATAGAATATTTTACATTATAGAAGAGTATATAAATAGATACTTTTAACATTAACCCAAACCCATTGTCTAATGTAATGGATACAAACAGATTAACTGAAGAACTTTATGAATTTTGTCATTGGATATATTTATATTCGTATCCGATTACAAATGAACCAAATATAGATATGCCAAAAAACATATTCGTATTCAGTTTATTTGGATCCTACAGTCACACTGTGGTTAGCAGTAGCCCTTGAAGGGCATTTTTGAAAGTTACATAAGAACTGGTGGCATTCTCCTGCCAATATCATATAGGTTGTAAGAGAATCTAAGCGACCTGCTGTTCCAGTCACCCGGCCGCAAGCGCATAGGGCTACCGAGAATCATCCGCTTATTTTTGTGCACCTTCTCCTGTTTTAGGTCTTCCTCGCTCAAAACGGCAAAAACCAAAACCAGAGCATAAGAAAGAGAAAATAAAATGGGAAGGAAGAAGAAGGCCACATGAGAGAGAGACAGATTCGCCTTCAAATATTACTGTAATTCCATCATGGTTTCCCGTTTTAGGATCCATTCTCCCCCCTTTTTTCGCTTTTTCTCCTCCATTCTCTCTCCAAGAACCCTTATCGGCGGCAACCACACGTCCGCCCGTTTCTGCTCTCGCTAGGGTTTGGATTTTTCACCTGTTAGTTCTTGGATTAGGGTTTTCAGACAAATTTTCAGTCTTCTTTTCTTTATTTTTTGGGAAGAGAGAGTCTCTAATAGTCAATGGAGCCTGCGACAGGAAAACCGAGCTTTTTGAGAAATATTTTGGTTCGGATGCTTTTGTTTGGGGTTTTTATTCTCCTTCTTCGATTCGCTTACGTCGTGACGATCAGAGGCGGATCTTGCGATGCCGGCGACTTCTGCTTCTTCTCCATTCCCGAAAATCTCAACTTCGTAGGCGGCGCCGTACGGATCGACGCCTCTGCCGTCGTCGGCGACATCGTTGGATCTTCTTCGACCCCCGCTACACGTGATCTCTGGACCAGCAAAGAATGGCGCAAGACTGTCGATTTCTACTCTGCTGTGTTTCAAGATCTTATCGCCGAAGGCTACCTTTCACCCAATTCGAAGGCCTTATGCATCGAGACCCTAACCGGACCAGACGTCTTCGCTCTGAAAGAGATTGGTGTTCCTGACGCGATCGGAATTTCCAAGAAGAAATCCCCGCCTTTGGTAGTTTCCGGTCAGGCATTCCGGCATCCGTTCGATGATAATGCATTTGATTTCGAATTTTCAGGGGCCGGCGGGCTTGACCGATCGGTTCGGCCGCTGGAGTTCGCTTCTGAAATTGCGAGGACTCTTAAACCCGAAGGGTTTTTGGTAGTTCACACGGCTTCGGCTAATGATATGTACAGTTTCAATTCGTTTCTTGGTTTATTCAATTGCTGTAGATTGGTTCGCTCTCGTGATATTGACGGCCCGGATTCTTCGATGCCGTCTATTCGGGAGATTGTTCTGAAGAAAGAGGTCGCAATTCTTGGCCATGGGGAGAAGAATCCCGATGGCAGTTCTGGGAATAAGTGCTCTGTTCCGGGCTATAAGCAGGAGATAATCCGGAATGCAGAGCCTTTGATAACAGAAGAGCCGTTAAAGCCATGGCTTACTTTGAAGAGGAACATTAAGAACATAACGTACCTCCCATCCATGGTTGATATAAGTTTCAAGCAGAGGTATGTATATGTTGATGTTGGAGCTCGGAGCTATGGGTCAAGCATTGGGAGCTGGTTTAAGAAGCAATATCCAAAGCAGAATAAAACCTTTGAAATTTATGCAATTGAAGCTGATAAAACTTTCCATGAAGAGTACAAAACGAGGAAAGGGGTAAATCTCTTGCCTTATGCGGCATGGGTGAGGAACGAGACATTGTTTTTTGAAATTAATCGAGACCCCGGTCAGGAAACTGAAGCCAAAGCCAAAGGTAGAGGAATGGGTCGAATTCAACCTGTTCAGTCATCGACCAATTTTGTGGGTGACATAGATAAGATTCGGGGGTTTGACTTTGCCAATTGGTTGAAGAACACAGTCTCGGAGTATGATTTTGTTGTAATGAAGATGGACGTGGAAGGGACTGAGTTTGATTTGATTCCAAGGTTGTTCAAGACTGGAGCCATATGTTTGATTGATGAGATCTTCCTTGAATGTCATTACAATAGATGGCAGAGATGCTGCCCTGGTGAGAGGAGTTCCAAGTATCGAAAGACTTATGACCAGTGCTTGGAGCTGTTTTCTTCTCTGAGAGAGAGCGGAGTTCTTGTTCATCAGTGGTGGTGACAGTAACAACCCTATACATCTATAATTTTTTTTCATAGATATTTCTTACTTTTACAATTGAAAATTTGTAGTTTTTGTTCTTGTCTCCTGTTTCTTAATGTTCTTTCTTTTTTTTTTTTTTTTTTTTTTTTAAATTTCCCTTTGAAAATGAAAATTTGATCGATTAGAATTTTATTGCCTGTGTTGCATTTTTGGGATTTGTCTTGATCATTACTAATTTTTTTACTGCTCCAGTTCTTGCATTGTATCTATATGTTTTATCATATTAGTTGAATAATGAACAAAGAGAGGTGAAAATTATAGATCTAGGCTGCTTTCGTGTTATTTTAGAAGATCTCATCACAGTGTGGATACAGGGTAGTAGGCACAAATGGGATTGAATGGGTGATCGGATACGGGTTGTTGTTTGATTTGCTATATGCATGGAGGTAAGATATATATGTATCTTGTGATTGCAATGGAGAAAGGATCTTTCCTAGGATTGCCTCTTTGGTGTGTTCCCCTCAATGAGGATGCAGATTGTCATTTTGTAATCTTCTGTAATCCTTATTCTTTTGATACATTTAGAATATAACATTCAAACGCAAGTTAGACAGATCGTGGGCTTTGAATTAAGTTTGACTAGTCAGTAAGTTACTAGGTTCTGATATTCTGGAGTCCGTGTCTTTTCTTTATGGTTTCTTGTCTGTTTAATGCATTTAGAATTCAAACGTTATGTTTATGAAACCCAATGTCGGTTAGTCAGCACTAAGCTTGTGGTCACATCTTTAGGTTATTACACTTCGCGTCTGTTGATTTGGTTCCTCGTTGGGCTATTGAACTTTTGATCGAAATAAAGTAAACACAATTGTTAGCCTCCAGGAGTTGATGAACATGAACAATATTCTGGCGCTTGTATACTCCTAGTATTTTCTGATCTTTCTGTTATATATCTGGGCTTTTTTCCCTTCACATCAGGTTTTTCTTCTGGAGAGGTCTTCAAAACATGTATTACACACATCTTTGGATTCTTTTGGTGAGTTCTACTATGGTGTCTGCCTTTCTGGATTTTAATTTTGCACCATGCATTTTTGTTAGCTCACCTTGGTTGGTATCAAGTAGCATTCATTGAATGTTGACCCTCAATGTTTGTCTTGGTCCTCCCTTTATGACATTATCCATGTGGTCCTCTTTTAGTCATGTGCTATTAATTAACTTTAGAACCTCTTATTGGTTGGATGCTTTAGTTTGGTTATAGCTCATAATTATTGATTGGACCAGAAGGCTATGATCCTTATATGGGATTCATCCAACTGACAAACCAGTGTGGATCCTGCCCATGATTTGATGGTGTCAATTTTGGATGGTGGACCTTAGGTCTACAGATAGTGCCCTGCCATATTAGAAATACGTTGCTCTCATTTTTAACCACATTGAGTCAAACACCCATAATACATTTAGCTCATCTTAATTTTGCTCAATTTAAAAGTAAAAAAACTGTTATTAACAGTCATCCCCCCAATTTTTTTTTTTTAATTTTATTACTATGAATAACAATCTTTATTGAAAAAAGAAACATAGAGCATGTATACAAGATGAAGGCATGTACAAAGTGCGACCAGAGGTCATTGATCACAGTTGGATTACAGATCAAGGTAAAGGAAAAAAATACATGAATACCAGTCCCAACAGAAACAATAGCTTCACTGAAGTCTGTGTGCCTGTACAGGGATTGAATCCAGTCTTCACCTACCAACCACCAACTGTTTCGATAACTAAAAGTGAAAAAGAGAAAGATAAAAGACCAAAAAAAAAGGGAAAGGGATCTGCATGAGCTGGGGATCAAACATGTTGCAACTTAATAGAAATCCTGGGGCAGGTGCTTTTGCAATCGTTTTAGCTAGGAAGAGCCGATTGTAGAAACACTCGTGTTTTCTAGTCTTAAGTTGGTCCTTTAACGATTATTCCGGGGTTATAGCGTTATATAAGCTACCACTACCATTAGCAAGTGAACCTGTGCGAGCACAGGTGAGTAAAGTAGTAAAATGAAATGTCAAATTGTATTTTGAAAAAAAAATTTACGGGATGGTTATTTATTATTTAGAAATTAAAAAGAAAATTTATTAGTTATGATGATGTGAAGAAGTGATGTTAAATTAAAGTAAACTTAAGTAAAAAAAAGAAAAATGTGAACTTAAAATATTGATACATTCATTGTATATTATAAAGAATATAATCATAGTTGTATATGCATATAATTAAAATTGTGAGTAGCATATAATTATGAAAGCAATTAGTATATATTGAATTTGTAATTTAAGATCTCAAAAAAGAAAAAAAAAAAAAAAGATTTGTAATTTAAGTATAACATAGTTTTCAGAAAAAAAAAATCTATTATTAGAAAACTTAGAATTTAGAATTGATATAAGGATGAAAGAGGTGGGAGACATTTAGAGGAGAAAGATTACAGAGATTGGAGTGAAAATTCTATAGGGTCCATGTGATTGAGAAAAGTACGGAAAGAGGGGGATGTATTTAAAAAGTTATTGTTTATGCATCAAGACAACTCAAATTGTGAGATGAATTATCCATAAATTATCCAACTCATGATCTTGAATTGACAACAGTTGTGTTTGCATTGAAAATCTGGAGATACTATTTATATGAAGTTGCATGTGAAATTTATATGGATCATAAGAGCTTGAAGTATTTATTTTTTCAGAAAGATCTCAACTTGAGACAAATGAGATGGTTAAAGTTGATAAAGGATTATGCTTATAAGATTATTTACCACCTTGGTAAAACTAATGTTGTGGCTGAAGCTTTAAGTCGTAAGATTCTAGTGAGTTAGCATGTATGTTGGTTAACTTCGGGTACAATCAGTTATATATGATCAAGTGAAATTGGTGCAAGATTTGGATCATAATTTACTGAAATTGAAGACTGAAGTGAAAGATGGACAACATGCTGATTTTGTGATACAAAGTGATAATTCCTTATGGTATCAAGGAAAATTGTGTGTTCCGAATAATGATGAGCTGAAATGGAAAATTATGAAAGAAGCACATGAAACTGCTTATGTTGTACAACCTAGTAGTACTAAGATGTGCAAGGACTTGAAGGGACACTATTGGTGGAACAACATGAAAATAGAGATAGTTGAATTTGTAGCTAAGTATTTGATTTGTCAAAAAGTTAAGGCTGAACACTAGAAGCCATCCAGATTATTACAACCATTGGAAAAACTAGAATGAAAGTGGAAGCATATAACTATGGATTTTGTGAATAGGCTATCTAAAACCAGTAGAGGATTTTATGCTATATGGGTAATTATGAATATATTGACTAAATCTGCACACTTCTTACCGATTCGGGTGACATATTCTTTGGATAGGTTAACAAAGCTATATGTTGATGAGATTGTGAGATTAGATGAAATTCCTATAGGGATTGTTTCAGACAGAGATGCAAGATTTACCTTCAGATTTTGGAAGAGTTTGCAATAGGCTTTGGGAACTAAGTTGAATTTTAGTACGGCTTTTCATCCGTAATTTGATGGACAGTCAGAAAGAATAATTTAGACTCCTGAAGACATGTTGAGAGCGTTTGTTATAGATTGAAAGGAAGTTGGGATGTTCACTTGTTGATAGGGAGAAATAACGAGACCACTACAAATAGACCTTGATAAACCTATAAAACCCCAACCCTAAAGAAACTAACTCGGGAAGTCTTCAATAAGAAAACTCACTAAGGTCTTATGACCGACAAAACCTCGTGATAGCAACCCGAAGGATATTGAGGCCACTAAAGAAAGGTTCTACTGTTCAACGACTTTTCAACATCAAGATTTATAAAAAGATACCGAGCTACTTACGTTTCCTTCTAATACCCGATACCTCGAAATCCCCAAGACCATTCCTGAGACGTGACCTGAACTTCCTGACATTAAAAGGGAGTCGTGCCAATGACAACTGTTTGATCTCTAAGAGTCCTGCTTGACAAGAAAGGTAGATACCTTACTTTCCGTACTTGGAGATAAGAACAATCCAAAAGTTGTTACCAAAGAAGAATATTCTCTATAACTGGCCTGACAAATTAGAAAAAGACAAAATTGGAAAGAGCCACTACGATTAACCACCTAAAAATAGAAAGGGTAGGGGGTGCCGCGAGGAATGTGGGGAGAGATAAGCAGAATCTCGCCTGATATGCCACTACTCAAGCCTATAAATAAGGGTAACAACCAGCTCACTAGGTATGAGAAAACAAAAATCCTAATTAAAGCTTCACATTTTTCTACATCACCCATATCTGACTTGAGCGTTGGAGAGCTTGAGTTTGGCACCCCACCGGTGTCATAACAATTTAGCTATTTGACTTTCTTTTGCAGGAACCATTCTATCAGAGACTTGGGCCCACTGTGCAACCATTTGACCAGTGCTGAGATGCGCGTGGTTTCAATATCATTAGTTGGCGCCGTCTGTGAGATTTTTTTTCCTTAAGGACTAAAGGTTTGCATGGTCAAGACCAGGTCAATGATGGCTCAAAACAACCCTCACGCCAGAGCCGATAGACAGGAAACCTCCATCTCTGATGAAGTCCATCACGAAGAACCTTGAGTGGCCATCCTCAAACAACGTGTCTAGGGTCTAACGGCGAGCATTCAATTACTCATGGAGCAAAATCGAGAAATAATATAGGAGCTGAGGAGCCAGAGGGGCAAGCCCGACAAACAGGAAACCGGATAGCGGGCCCCCCCATCCCTCCTAATGAGAGCCGTGACAGTGGCCAAGGACAAGAAGACGAAGAAGAGAGCGCCACGACACCCCATTTCTGGGAGACGAATCGTATTTTCCAGCATAGGGAGAGGGTTCATACCCCAACCTTTGGGAAGAGGAGATAGAGGACATAAGACGAGAAATGACAACCATGAAGGAGGCCATCAAGGGGAAAACTCTTGCCACCATTGACGAGCTCATCCAAAGGACGGATCATCCATTCACCCTAAATGGAGCCATTACCTAGCCAGTTTAAGCCACCCTAAATGGAGATGTTTGGTACTTAGGATCCCCTTGACCATCTGGAAGCCTACAAAATGCACATGAATCTTTAGGTGGCACCTAACGAAATTATGTGCCGAGCTTTTCCTACCACCATCAAATGGTTTGCTCAAGTATGGTTTAGCCGACTAAAGCCAGGGCGTATATCGAACTTCACGGAGCTCAACCTGATAGTTCGTCGGATACTTCATAGGCGACCAGAGACACCGAAAGCCTGCCACCTACTTGCTTAACATCAAGTAGAACAAATGCGAGTCCCTCTAAGATTATGTGTCCTGGTTCAACAAGGAGATGTTGCAGGTTGACGACGCCGATGAGAAAGTAATCGTGGCTGCACTCATGATGAGGTTGCTACCTTCCAAGTTCCTCTTCTCATTATAAAAAAAACCCCATCACGCATGACCGACCTTATGTTGAAGGTGCAACATCATATGAACGTTGAAGATACTCTCAGTGCCCGACGGAAGCGGGAGATTGAAGCCAACTCTCAATCTGAGAAAAGGAAAAGGGAGTAGCAGACTACTTAAGAAGAAATGAGCTTTCGGGCCAAGGGAGCAATGACAACAGTGGAGTCAGACCTCGAGTTAACCTACCCTAGAGCAGATTTCAGAATTACACCCCCTCAACACACTGATAGAATAGGTGTTCATGCATCTCAAGGATGACCCAAATGTCAAGTGGTCTAAGAGGATCCGAGCCTTACCCGAAAGGAGAAATTGCGACAAGTACTGCCACTTTCATGAGGATCATGGCCACGACACCAATGACTGCTTTGACTTAAAGGAACATATATAGCTCTCATTCAATGAGAGTGACTACAAAAGTTCAAGGTGGGAAAACCCCCAGCTAGACGGGAAGACACCTACCGAGATCTCCCCACTTGAGAAGAAAGAAGACCTGAAGGGCCAATAGACAAAATCAAGGGTGATTACCGGAGGACTTACCAAGGGAGGAGAGTCCAGTTCAGCAAGAATTCCCATGTGAGGCAGATACTTGTCAAAAGAGATCGACAAATGATGGTTATAAAAAGGTCGACTAAACAACACAAGACTGAGCATCCCCCTATCACCTTCTCTGAAGAAAATGCCCAAGGAGTGAGTCAGCCGCATGACAACGCGCTTGTGGTGACACTGGTCATCTTGAACTACAGAACCCACCATGTACTCATTAACAACGAGAGCTCGATGGACATCCTTTATCTCCTGGCCTTCGACCAGATGGGTATTGGGTGAGACAAACTCAAGCCAGTCCAATTGCCTTTGGTTGGCTTCACGGGCGACAGGCTACTCATTCTCAGGACTATTGGCTTACCAGTAACTGTTAGGATGGGTGACCGGAAGATCACTAAGGTGATTGACTTCTTAGTGGTCGATTGCCCATCAGCCTACAACGCCATTCTCGGAAGGCTGGCATTGAGCCAGATGAAGGCGGTCACCTTGACCTACCACCTTTTAATGTGTTTCCCAACTGAAGGAGGTTAAAGGGGATCAGGTGGCAGCCCGAGAATGTTACATGACCTCACTTAAAGGAGAGCCGGCCCCAAAGGAGACCATGTCATTTGACTATTTGGAGGTATGGGATGAAAGAACTCAGACAGTAGTAGAGCTAGGAGGGGAACTTAAGGATGTCATCCTCGACACAAAATATCCTGACTGAGTAACCCAAGTAAGGTCAGATCTAGTGGACGATTTTGAAAGACAGCTATAAAGTTTCCTTGTCGACAATCAGGATGTGTTTGCTTGGACACATTGAGGACATGCCTAGGATAGACCCCAAACTGATAGTGCATCGGTTCATTGTAAGCCCAACTACAAAACCTGTCAAGTAGAAAAAAAGAAATTTAACCCCGGAAAGGAACTGGGCCATCATAAAGGAAGTAAAAAAGCTACTTAAGGCCCGATTAATAAGAGAGGTCCACTATCCCGAGTGGTTGGCGAATGTGGTAATGGTGCGAAAGCCCAACATGAAGTAGATGATGTGTGTTGACTTCACCAACCTCAATAAGGCATGCCCCAAGGATAGTTTTTCTCTCCCGAGGATCGACACCCTAATAGATTCAAAGGCCGCTCACCAGACCCTCAGCTTTATGGATGCTTTCTCGGTATATAACTAGATAAATATGTATGAGCCTGACTAAGAAAGAACAGCCTTCATCACTGATCGGAGGCTTTACTGCTATAGGGTTATGTCCTTCAGTTTGAAGAACATGGGGGCATCCTACCAGAGGCTCATCAACGAAATGTTCAAAAACTAGATCGGGAAAAACGTTGAGGTGTATGTGGATGACATGTTGGTGAAAAGCCTCTTAGCTAAACAACATCTATCTGACCTGAGTGAAACATTCCAAACGCTGAAGAAATACAAAATGAAGCTCAACCTGGAAAAATGTGCATTCAGGGTGTCTGCTGGAAAGTTCCTTGGGTTCATGGTCTCCTAGCGAGGCATAAAGGCAAATCTTGAGAAGGTTAAAGCCATAACTGAGATGCAACCACCAAAGAACACCAAGGAAATACAGTGATTGACCAGAAGGGTCGCATCGTTAAGCAGGTTCATATCTCGGGCTATAGACAAATGTCTTCCCTTCTTCCATCTACTAAAGAAGGCATTTTGTTAGGACGAAGAATGCAATAAAGCCTTCTAAGAGCTTAAAGTCCACCTCGGTCCCTTGCTGCTAATCAACCAACCAAAGCAAGGTGAAGTACTTTACGTTTACCTATCAATGTCACGGACGGCAGTCAACTCGGTGTTGGTTAGAGAAGAAGACGGGGTGTAAATGCTAGTATACTATACCAGTCGGGATTTTAAGGGAGCCGATGAGAGATACAGGTCAAGAAAACAACGTTCGCCCTGGTCGTCACTGACAGACAATTGAGGCCCTACTTCTAGGCACATACCGTTCGAGTGCTCACCAATCAGCTGCTTAGGGTCATATTGCACAAGCTCGAGACCCCTGAAAGACTAGTTAAGTGGTCGGTGGAGTTAAACGAATTTGACATTGAATACCATCCACGGGGAGTTATCAAAGGATAAGCGGTTGTGGACTTCATCGCCGAGTACACTCACAAGCCAGAAGATGAGGCCACAACGCAGGAAGAACAATCTAGTGAGGTAGAGGCAGGCCAAGCAACATGGATGCTTTATGTTGATGGCTCCTCCACAAACATGTCTGTCAGGGAAGGAATCGTCTTGGTTACACCGGAAGGAATTGAGCTTGAATATGTCGTTAGGTTTGAGTTTAAGGTAACCAATAACAAGACAGAGTATGAAACCTTACTCATAGGATTATGTCTTCCTCGTGCCCTTAGAGCTAAACGAGTGAGAGTTAGTAACGATTCCCAGCTTGTGGTAGGGCAAGTATGGGGATAATATGAGGCAATGGACGAACGGGTGAAGTAGTATCAAGCATTGGTAGTAGGGGAAAAGTCTTAATTCAAGCATTTCACCATGTAATAAGTCCCACGAAATCAAAACGAGAAGGCCAACAAGTTAACTAGACTCGCATCGTTAACCATGGAAAGCCTCGACCCTAGGATCTTCATGGAGTACCTACCTAAGCCAAGCATTGAGGTAGAAGAAGGCAAGAAGGTCAATATGGCTAGCCTTGAGCCCGAACGGGCTAGCCAGATCACAAAATACTTGAAGGACGGAGAGTTGCCCAAGAACAAGGACAAAACAAGGAGAGTAAAGGTAAGGGCAAGTCAATATCTCCTCCTTGATGACATCCTCTACAAAAGGAGCTTCACCCTCCCTTTACTCATGTGTTTATCCGAGTAAGATGCCGACTATGTACTCTGAGAGATACGCGAGGGAGTGTGTGGAAATCACTTAGGAGGTTAATGTTGGTCAACAAGGTAATTAAGGTTGGGTACTATTTTCCCTCCATGCAGAAGGATGCAAGCTTATTCATCTAAAGGTGCGACAAATGCCAAAGGTTTGCCAATATTTCAAGAAAGCTTGCTGAGGAGATGGTACCGATAGTCGGTCCATGGCCGTTCGCCCAGTGGGGAATCAATATTGTTAGGTCCCTCAATCGAGGAAAGAAGCAGATGAGGTTCTTAGTGGTTACCATCGATTACTTCACAAAGTGGGTGGATGCCGAACCTCTAGCCAAGATCATCGAGAAGAACATCTGGGGCTTCACGTGGAAATCAATCGTGTGCCGATTCGGGATACCTAGGGTACTCATCACTAACCACGATAAACAGTTTGACAGTGCCACCAGGAGCCCTTGAGTCACACGGGTCATGAATAGTCACATGACTCATAATATTTTTTAAGGCCAGCCCACTCCTACTTGGAACAATTTTTCCACGAGGTGCACCCATACTTAGAGAATTTTATTATTGTATATCCCTACACACTTAGAAATTTTTTGCCATGAGGCATATCAACACTTAAACAATTTTCACCACAAGACACACCTATACTTAACAAAATTAATTGCATTCCACCTCTACATACTCGGGAAATCTAGGAAAGTACTTAAGGATTTTTACCACGAGACACATCCACACTTAGAGAAATTTTGCAAAAGATAATAAAATAGAACCAAAGACGCGATGAAGGCAAAATAAAAAATTTCATTGACAAAAAGGAGAAAATTTACATTAAAAAAATAAAAATAAAATGGGAGAGGACAATCACATCGAGGGAGTGCTAGCCCCTGAGATGGCATCTCTTGGGAGTACAGTTTTGGTACCCTGAACTTCATCTTCCTTTTCTTTTCCTCCTTATTTTCCCTCCTCTTCTTCCTCTTCTTCCTCCTCGGGGTTAGAGATCGAGAAGTCCAGGTCTGGGAAGGTCTCAGCAGCCACCTTCTTGAAACATTTGAAGTCGTCGAGATAGCACCCAACCTTCATGACCTGAAAGGCCTCGGATGCCAGGTACTTTGAAACCGCAGTATCAATGAGCCGTTCCCTCTCTTTGCTTGAATTTGGGCAAGGGCAAGAGCCTCAACCACCTTATTTTCCACTGTTTGCTCTAAGGTTGTGGCAAATGACCTCTCAACTTCAAGGTGACGGTTCCTCTCAGACCTGGCCCAGGTAATCTCCTCCTCGGTCGATTGCAGATGTCGTGTCAGCTCGCGGATTTGGGTTTTGCCCTCATCAGCCCAGGTGGCCATGTTTACATTGGTCCCCTTTACCCATACAAGCATTTCTTGGAGGGCTTTGATCTCTGCATTGGCACTGTCTCTAACGACACTGAGCTCCTTATTAGCTTTGGCAAGTTGGCTCTGAAGCTCGCCTCAGACTTTCTCGTTGGTCTTAAACCTCTGAATAGAGGCTGCCATTATGGCAATAATCTGCAAAACCATCAACAAGTCATTGAAGGTCAAACTACCCAAAAAGAAAAAGAAAATAAACAAAAAAGAGGAGATAAATTACCTTGGTTGAATAGTAGACCATCTTGCGATGAAGGGCGGATGGACCAAGGGCGTTTAGGGACTCGAGGTCCTCGGGGGGATACCCCAAGGATACAGTCAGCCCCGGAGCTTGGCTTTGACAGCCAGGATGAAGGCCCATTAGAGGATTGGCTCCTATTTGAGACAGGCGAAGACGACGCCCGAGTAGCAGCTGCATCAGGAGTCGATGCTGCTCGGGGGAGAAGAGGTTGTAGTGTGCACGACCGTAGCTGCGGTGACCTTGGGGGGAGCCGCCACATCACCCTTTGCTGCAAGGTGAGGAGACTCGGTGGTTTTGACCTCTAGATCCATAATGGGGATAAAGGGGTTGGGAACCAGTGCTGGGGCTGCCTCGGGAAATGGGGCAGCATTGGGGGTCTGGGCTTCAACTTGAGAGGGCCCCCCTCGAACTAGGTGCCTCTTCCTTTTCTTGAGGGAGACTGTGAACTCCTTGGTCGGCTGCCTTGGGCCAAGAACCTTTTGTCTAAATTCATGGTTGCACAACGTCATAGACCTAAGGTTAGAAAATAGTCATATAAAAAAGAGAAAAAAAAGTGAATGAAGCACACAAAAACTACCTGGGTCGGGACCAAACCTAGACTTAAATAAGTTCATGGGGTTGACAAGATCTGGGTAGGCATGGACTGGGTAGCTCATGACTTCCCGGAGGCGATTCTCCTCCTCGGGGGATAGTTCTCTTACGTCCGAGACTAACACAAAGAACAAACATAATAAAACAAAAAGAAAGAAAAGGAAAGAGAAGGGAATAAAAAAAATGACTTAACTATAGAGTTGATGGCTGATGCCCAGCCCCTGTTAAGCCTGATAAAGGGAACCTCCCCTGGGGGGTACTCATAGTCTTCACCTGAAATGAAGAATTAATGACTCCTCCACTCATTATTAGAACTCGGGAGGCCAGTCACCAATGTTTTTGTCGGGTCCTAGCTAGCAAAAAACCACTACCCCAACTCTTGCTCCTTAAGACAATAGCAATATAGGAATTCGTTGAGGGTAAGGTGGGCTTTCTCCTCAAAAGTCAGCTCCCATAAGACCATACATCCTATGGCAATCCTCCAGGCGTTGGGCATCGATTGTCCCAGCACCAACCCAATACAAAGTAATAATTCCCTTAAAAAAGGAGGGATTAAGAAGCGTAAGTTTGCTAAAAGGGCTTGCTAGTATAGTACCACACTGCCAGCAGGAGCCTCGAAGGCCAAGACATTCTCAGGGGTAGTAAGGATAGCCCCCTCGAGGATGGTGGAGCAAAACCGAGTTAGGGTTTATTGCCTTAACTTAGATGCATAACCAACGGTGGTAAAATCTTGCCTGGGGGTAATCTCCCCTGCCACTAGGGGTGGGCATGGGCTGGCCCGGGCCATGGTAGGCCTAGGTCCGTCCCTCAAATTATGGACTGGGCTTGGGTTGGGGTTTGGGCCCGGCCCTTATTAATTGATCGGGCATTGGGTAGGGGTTCGGGCCGGCCCATGAATTAAAAAAAAATGTTGAGACATAGGTTTGAACTCTAGAGCTATCCAAGGTTCAAAATTTCAATTTTGATGGATTAATCGTCATGAGGATTAATGGAAATTTCACTAGAATACTTCGAAATATTATAAAAATTATGAAAATTTTAATGTGAATTGTTATGAAAATTTCAATCTATGTTGAGCATGACTACACATTCTAGACTAAAATAACTATATAAAGCATTTAAGTCATGTACAAATAAATTAAAATGATATACAAATGGTTACTAGTCATTTTTTTAGACAAATGACTATGAAACATGTCATAATTCATCTTAAATTAGTCATT
>JAOXJP010291830.1:0-18782 GCA_025762735.1 Platanus orientalis | reverse complement strand
GCCCTAGGGGGCAGTCGTTTAGACGACCGCACCCTGGGGCACTTGATAGCTCTGTGCACTTTTGGTATTTTGAGTATAACTTTTCCATCCGATGTCCAGTTAAAATGATTAGTTTTGCATTGGAAATCTAACTAAATTATATACAATTCTTACGTAAGAGAACATTTCCAAATGTGATATTTTTGGGGGACAAAATCAAGCTTAAAGTTAGGTAAAGAACCAGCTCAAGTGCGACATCTAGAAATCACAACAAAGTTTCTCTCCTTGTGCTCTTTATTTGATATCAATTAATTATAATTTGATCCATTAAAATTACACATCCATTCCTATATGAATTTTTTTCACATTTATATAGAAACATAAAATTCATCATGCATTTTCCTCATTCAAATATATACACAATCATACAATAGAGTTCACATCATATTCCATTATCTCCATGTTTCTCTTAAAGGGGGTATCCATGGATTCAACCAAAACCTCTTTTAAACAAAAGTATTGGGTGAATCCCTAGATTAGACTCTCAAAATTAGCATTTTAACATGATATAACATGAAATTACATAGTATGAGAAATCAAAACAAGATTACAAAAAAAAAAAAAAAAAGTCCTAAATCTAACCAAATGATACGAATATTAGAAATCTGCATCTATGAACATGCCTCTTTTCTTTTCAAAAAACGAAATCATCCATGAGAAAATCAAGTCACATCAACCTAGTATATATTCTAGAGTGAGCATGAAAGTATAACAAACAAATCAAATATTCATTAATATATGAAAATCAAGCATGGACTAACCCAGCATTCTCGGCCTGCTGCTGTTCTTGAATCAAACCCCTTGGCTTCTCTAATAAAATTTTAATGTAGTGCACAACAATACTGTTCATAGAGACCCTTTGGTTATTGAGGCAGCCAGGTACCGTCTAAGCAAAAATAATTAAACGATGACGGAAACGCAGGATGAGAGTAACTTAACTGGATCTTTCCGGATTCTTGCCAGTCTTAGTTTCCACTTTTACCTTACTCATCCAAGCAAAGGTGTTCTGTGACTCGTTTCTGTTACTTGCTTGTAAATGCAGATTCGAGTACAGTATCCTCTTTGTTGTCCAACATATTAATGACATGAAGAACATAAAACCACAGTGCTTATAGGAATTCTTTTTCTTTAAGCAGTATAGATAATATGGATGGTGAACAGCAAATACACCACACAAGGGGGCAAATGTCACAAGAGATACTGGTTCAGTATTATATTACATAGAAGATGAAAATGTACATTAAAAAAGTATCTGCACACAAAACGTCACCCTTCTACTATGCGATGTGAAACCGCGCAAAAAGTCATGTTACTCCCTGCCTGAAGTGAAATCCGACCTAATGAAATATAGTCGGATTAGCTTTTGCTGAGAGGTCAATGACCCGTTTATACTTGGAATATTTTTCCATATTCCACTCAACAGTCACATAAACATTTCAAGTGTATGCCGTGCAGGCAATACCAGCTGGCACTGAAGAATATCATGGCCGGAGCCCCAACTCAATTGGGTCCATTCCTTATCTCCAGGAGTCTCTGAAAATACGATTTCTTCAATCCCTTCCCCCGAGCAATATCAGAGCGTATCCAAGCTGAAGTGTTCCCAGGAGCACCAGTGAGCACCACAGATGTCTTATTGTCAACCAGATTAGCCAGAGCCACCATTGCCTCCGGTTCAGTAGCTGAAGAAGCATCGACCAGAAATATATGACTAAAATGGCCAGCACATATTCCTTCACTGTGGAGCCGAAAGCTACTAACAAAAGTGGACAATATCACCTTAAAGCTCCGGAGCTCCTCGAGTGAAGGACAAGTAAAGTACTCTCCTTTGTGCTCGCACGAGGGGAGGATGTCATAAGGTACACCGTCGAGCTCTCGAAATGCAGCGTTTGCTCTGAACATATCTGATTCTGGAATCACGTTCTTTAAGCTTCTTAGCAGCACGTCACAGGTGCGGTTTGTAGGTGCAGTTACGAGGATCCGACAGTTTGGAGAGGTTCTGTAAATCTTGAGAACTGTGGCTTGAATGATCATTCCCGTTTTTGATAATTGTTCTCCATAACTTAAACAGAGGGAACCCTCAATGAGATAAGGTGGCGGGCCCGTGAGCCCTGACATCTGCCGGATTGCAGAATTCTGGTCCTGATTGAAATTTTCTAACGCAGGGACGACGCGGTCAGGGAAAAGGAAGTTACGGAACAAAGGGGCTACTGTGGCTGCAACTGCTTGATGACACCGCTTTAAGCAGACTCTATTGAAGGAGAAGCTAACGTCATATTTGCGGTTTGGCAAATGTTGACGGTGAAAATCATCTCCGAATTCAGCCAATACAAGATTGCTCTGCACCACACGATAAAGAATGCCCTGTATTTGGAAATTAAGATCAATTAATCAGGGCTGGGATTAGCTATGGAAATCAGTTTTTCCTAATGTATTAGAATGACGTCAGGGGGTGCTTATCACTTTTCAATGCTGATGTGTCCACCCCTGACGCCATTCTAATACATCAGGAAAAGCTGATTTCCATACCTAACCTTTTTCGCTTTAATCACGTATGTGCATATGAAAGGAGGAAACAAAGAAATACATGAATCTAAAGCATAAACATCCATTGAGCTATGCTTAAACTCTTATAAATTCAAGATCCATAGGTAATTCACGCAAACCACCATTAACTAAGAATTAAATAAAGATCTACATGATATTTACCTCATCTTCTACATAACTGCTCCTTCATGCATCTAATCAATTATGAATAAATTATTTATCCAGCTACATCATATGTTCTCTAATCAACTAAGATAATGAAAGAATTGTCAATGCTAGATTTGAATTTGCAAAATATAGCATCTACAGAGAATTAAATTATCCTAGAGAATTATCCATAATTATGCTCATGAATGGCAGATATAGGGATATACCAGCTATTCTACTATAAATTCAGTAGGAATATCCCTCCCTTCATCGTTTCTTCATTTTTCTTCTTCTTTCCTCTTTCAGAATTCTCTACATATCTCATATCACCAAAAAAAGAATACCTATGGGAAGGGGGCGGGGTAGGTTAAATTGAATGGCCTCACCCCTATTTATAGATGTGAAGTGATCTAAACATGGTGGTCATAATTTAAATGCTTTTGACCTTGACCCATTGGAGTTAAACTCTCTCTCTCTCTCTCTCTCTCTCCCCCACCCAAAAAAAAAAATAAATACATAAATAAAGGGAAAATTGCTCTTTTCTTATTCTGGAAAATTCTAAGGGAATTTCTCACTCTGGTGTGCGTATGTACACCTAGATCAATATTTTTAAAATACTAATCTATGGTTAAATAAAATCAATATGTTAAAAATTTTGTTCAGTGTGTATCCACCATTAAATTCGAAAAATAACTGACACCTACTTCCTAGTCATTTGATTAGTGGTCATTTTTGGGCTCCACAACCCATCATTTTTTGACAATATCCCAATGTGTAAATCATACAATGGTTGATATCGTATGAGAAATGCAATTTTTTGAGCTGGCTTCTTTATTGCTGTCTAAAACCAATGACTACATGTACATATTGTGGATAATGGGCAGAGACAGTTATTTAAAAACTTCAGATGGAATGAAGTTTGCATAGTATGCCTCTAAGCAAAGAAATACATTCCCTTTCAAGGAAAAACGAGTAAAGATAAAGAACAAAAGCACTCTTATGGTCAAAATTCATTCTTGCAGCATAGCCATGCACCTAAGGTGGACGAAGGTGAAATTACATTAAAGGAATACTCAGGATGCTTTAGGATTTCATGATTATTCATGGGTGTTCAGCAAATTTTTAGAATTTTCTTTATGGATGCTAATGAATTCGATAGACCAACCTGGAATGGTTCAACTTTCTTGTCTGAAGGCTGTACAAAAACGAAGTCTCTCGATAAAAGAAAAGGCCGCCTCTCAGGAATCAAATCAATCTTAAAGGCTACGTAAACTTTATCGTCACTTTCATCACTTTCGATTAACTTCTTGTTCCTGTTTGACTTCTTATATATTGCAGCTTTGTGAACCTCCAAGTTGACATCAGATAAACAGAAGTTGTTCCATTTCTGATTCAATGAAGAGCATGGCATTAGTCAAAAATATGAAACAAAGCAAAAGGCAGAAAAATACCTATCTGTCAAAATTGCAAAAATAAATGAATAAATACATCTTTAGCAACCAACCTACTCCATCATTCAAACTCCAAGTGCCCCTCTTACAATTGCATTTGTGTACATTTACATCTTAATTTGGAAAGCTGGCACAAAAGCAATAAAAATCTATGGGCCTCCGATGACAGATGTGAAGGAAAGGAGATACAGTAATCTTGAGTATTAAAGTTTGTTACAGTTTACAAAGCATAAGGATACAAAGCCACCCGATCAACAGATGACTTTATTTCTTAAAAGGCTAAGATTTTAGTAGATACAGGAAATATAATACTTAAATAATCTCCCTTAGGAGGGAAACTCCTCAACAACAAAGAGCATGGAAGAATAATTGTGTCCACAGGAAGATTCTAACTAGTGACCTAACTTACCTGATAACATTTTAAGAAGTAAATTAACCAACTCTCCTAAAATCCTAAGGTCTTAGTAGATATAGGACTTAATATACTTCATTAGATGATTTTCCACACTCTTGCTGACTCTCCGGGGGAATACATATAAACTTTATTGTTATGGCCAGAAGTAGTATTTTAGATTTTATAGGTGGGATCCCTTCAACCAATGGTCAGATGTGCTACATGCATGTATTGCTATGCCATTTGTAGACTATTTGCAATTTTTCAGACTCAAATATTTGCAATAGAAAAACTGCAAATTCCCATCGACTCCAGTTACAAAATTTTCCATTGGTAAGGGAATCTCTGTCAATAATCTGAAAATAAAACCAGGTACCCTTGTCAACAACCAACAATCAACCGTATGAGAATCAATTGTGTTCGAAGCGTCTTGAATTGACACGATTCATCAGTCACGCACATCACAAAGAATCTTTTTTTTTTAGGAAAGTTGGTGTTTAGGGTTTCTAAACTACTTTAGAAACTAGGGGTTTTTTGTAAGGTCTCTATAAAAGATTATTAAGGGTTTTTGCAGCTGTAGAAGATTGGGGGACAAGTGAAGACTTTTATGAGAGAAGCAAGAATGTATTTAGTGTTTGGAGAGTTCGCAGGGTTTTACCTTTGGGTTTTGGAATTTGCCGCAGTACGTTTTGTAATCTCTTTGTTCTCCGTTTAGTAAAAGTTCTTGATCGTCTTTGCCCATGGATGTAGGCAAGTTTGCCAAACCACGTTAAATATTGTCTCTTGTGATTGTTCTTTGTCGTTTATTGTTTTCTCGTTTTGTTTCACGTGCATCACATACTTGAATCCATCCGTTGTTTTGTTCTACTGTATTGTTTTGACACAACAAATGGTATTATAGCTTAAGGTTGCTATGGGCTAGTGTTGAAGATTGCCTTCGTTCAGAGTGCAAGGTCCTTTTAGGTTATTAGCTGCTAGTTACCGTTAGCTGTTGTTGCGGGTTAAGGATTCTTCGTTTAAGGGATTTTGCAATGGTGGCTACAAGGTTTGAGGTTCAACAGAAATAATGGTTTTGGCTGCTCGGGAACACCGTTCAAGGTGGAGCGGTTTTGTCTTCTGCACCATGTTCAGGTATACTTGGTACACAGTCATGACATAAGCAATTGGATCACATTTGTTTAAGAGATTTGGTAGATTTGAACAGGTGGGAGGTGGTTTGCTATATGGTGAGAAGTTTGGGTTTTGTGAGCGGTGTGCTCATGGAAAGCAACACACAGGTGTTACTTTTAGCGATTTTGCTTTACTATGTCCAAATAAGCAGGCTATGAAAGGCAGAGATTCAGGTGTTCAGTTGGAGGTGGAGTTGGAGTGTGGTACTCCTATTTCATTGAGACTTAAGGATGCTGTTTTAGAGCCCATTCAAGTTTTGAAAGTTCAACCGCATGAAAGTGTGCCCAACTTGGACATTAGTCCTCGAGTTAGAGACGGATATGAAGACTTGGTCGTGAATGCATTTAGTGCTGAGAAGTCAACAGATATGTCGACAAAGCCGGGTTTGGTGATTGAGTTCAAGGGTAGCTTGGACATTATCAGTTTGAAAGAGAACTGATTGTGTATCCTTCAGGGTTTGGTGGAGAAGATGATCAAGGAGCTTCATTCAGTTTGGTATAGTAGAATTCAGGCCAATGTGGAAATTTGTTGAAAGTGTCTTGAATCAACATGATTCATCAGTTGTGCACATCACAAAGAATCCTTGTTTTTTAGGAAAGTTGGTGTTTAGGGTTTCTAAACTACTTTAAAAACTAGGGTTTTTTTTTTGTAAGGTCTCTATAAAAGGAGATGTTTATGGGTTTTTGCGGATGCGGAAGATTGTGGGACAAGTGAAGACTTTTGTGAGAGAAGCAAGAATGTATTTAGTGTTTGGAGAGTTTATATGGTTTTACCTTTGGGTTTTGGAATTCACCATTGTATGTTTTGTAATCTCTTTGTTCTCCGTTTAGTGAAAGTTCTTGATTGTCTTCGCCCGTGGATGTAGGCAGGTTTGCCGAACCACGTTAAATATTGTCTCTTGTGATTGTTATTTTCCATTTATTGTTTTCTCATTTTTTTTCATGCGCATCACATACTTGAATCTGATTCGTTGTTTTGTTTCGCTGTACTGTTTTGGCACAAAAAATTGTTAAGTAAACAGGAGATAAAGGGCAAATTTACTGTTCATAATACCAGATTTCACTTGTGAAATAGCCTTAGGAAAGCCATCTATATGGCTCATAAAAGTAATAGATTTTAATAATAATCCATCGAATCGGTAATCAAAGGGATTTATATTTTGATATAAGAGCCTAAACAAACCGAATAGTTTCACTAGAGTTTTGAGTTGATCTTCGAGAACTTGAAAAGTTGCTATTATCTTATAGGACATTATGTGATAACTAGAGAAACATAATAATGTTCAGGATCTTACACATGGTGTACATGCTCATTACCTTAAACCACTTAAATGGCTTGGGATGTAAAAGTCACGTACACTAGAAAATCCTAAAAAATAATCATCGCTCGTTGACACCTCAATGAATTCATTTATTGTTAAAAAAGTAGGTATCTTTAGTTGATTAACGAACTTTTTCATGTTATTCTAGGATCATCAACAATCATTTATTATAAAATATTATTAAAATTTTATTTTCTCCAAAATTAAAACTTGAATATCTCCACATAAAAAATATCGATAGGATGATTACTTGACGGTCTCTGATCTTTGTCAAGATCTAAGTGCGTCAATCTCCCTAAGGGATGCACACCCCAAATCACCATAACTAGCAATTGCCAGGAGCAAAGCTAACATTTTAACAACCATAGGCTTTAAGGTGGGATCTAATAGGTTTTATAGTCTCTAAGACTTTAAAACATAGTCTTTATGGGCCTTATGTGTTTCACCTCACAAGAGAGCCAATTGCAAAAGCCTAAAAATTATCTAGATTTTAGTCAAATGGAATATTTTTGGTATTTTAGGTTTAAGATTTATATATGCTAATAATTTGCACTTTTTCAGTTTGAGGTTAATCTAGGTTAGGTTTCTTCTAGTTAATTTAGGGATTTTTATTATTATTTTAGGTAGAATAGATTTTATTTTATTTCTAGGAAAGTGAAAAGTCCTATTTTCATTACTTTTCTATAGGCCATATTTTGGACAGTCAAAATTCACTTGTTGAGCTTAATTTTGGTGTCATTTGAAAGATTATTTAGGACCTTTCAATGAACCCTTTGTAAATCTAATGTATTTTAGGAAAGTTATGGCTGAAATATTGACAGGATATTAAAAATGATGGGATTTGTATTTTTTTTAGAGTTCTCATTTAATTAAGAGTTTTGAGGGTTAAAGTTTATTCCTTGACCATCTTCACACAGCCGTTAACATTGGAACACCCGCCATGAAGGTCTTTTAGAGCCTGGCTTTGTCTTTTATAAATATGGAGGAGATGGATTAGTCTAATAGACAAAGAGAGATTTATGTTATTAAATGAATAAATTTTATTTTGGGGGTTTCAGCCGAGTGAAATCTTTTTTTATTAACGCAACCATATGAAATCTTTGATAATCCTAAGTAAGTTTTCTTTTTCTTCTCTTGAACCCATCTTATTTCTTCCTTCTCTTTTTTTCTTATTCTTTAATCCTTTTCTTGCTAAATTACATATATATATAGGTATTTCTTTATAGATATTGTAGGGTGGATCTCGAAAGATATGAAAGATCTCCCTCCAAGCCGTACATACGACTTTTATCAAATACGGATTTCCACAAAATTCTATATGTATCTATGAGATCAAGTATAGAATTATGTTTACTCACTTGAAATTGAGTATCCATTTCCCTCCTTTTCCTGTTAGGATTGGAAATCCTGTATTTTACATATCCATACGATTGAGTCATTGGGTTTCCAAAATAGTGTAAAAAGAAGTGCTTCAAATCATTGCTATTTGACTTAGACCTGTTCTAAAAAATTCGAGATATTTTAAATTGTTTGTTGACACTGACAAAGTCAGGGATAACCTCAGAAATGATTTCAATATTGGACCTTGGACATATAATGGTTCCAAATTGAATCTCTTTAGAAATAAGATCTTTTATCTCATGGTAGCCTGCATTCTATGTCTCATTCATTGAGCGATCCAAGTTTCTTGATCAACAAACTAGATTCCATCAATTTCCAAATGAATTCTATCAAGTCGAGAATGGATTCCATTAATGACAGCTTGGAGGCATTAACAATTCACTTGTTAAGCTTGATTTTGGTGTCATTTGAAAAGTTATTTAGTTACCTTTTCAATGAACCATTATAAATTTAATGTGTTTTGAAAAAGTTATGGCCATAATACTAGCAAGGTATCAAAATATGATAGGATTTGTATTTTTTTTTTAATTCTAATTTATTTACGAGTTTTTAGCGTTCAAAGTTTATCTATGGATATAGAGAATATGGAATGGTGCAATAGAAAAATTGAGAATGTATGTTGTCGAATGAGTGAATTTTTATTTTGGATGATGGTTTTAACAATATGAAATCCTAGGTAATATTGTTTTCTCTTTGCTTGAATCCTTCTTATTTCTCTTTCATCTTTCTTCTTATTCTTCAATTTTTTTCTCATGTATTTATCTTCTACTTTTTCTTTGTTAATTCAATTCAACTAATCACAACTCCTTGTAGTTCAGTCCTAGATTCCTTAGAGATATAGGTTATCCTACATCAACACCTATAGGGGTTTAAAAACACCCCAAGACTATTTTTGGTCATTTTAAAATTTTCTTAATATAATATAATAACTTAACTGAAATCGTTTAAAGGTTCTTCTAACCTGTTATTTTAACATAAGTACCCTATAACACTTAGAATCCCTATTAGATCTAGAAGAATGAAGATTTTCCACATGAAATTCAAAGTTGCTAAATCACTCACTATCTAGAATATTTGACATGTTTTGCTACTAATAACTCCTTTAAGTGGAAAAACCTTCTCAAAATAAAGCAAACTTTTACGTTATAAATAAAATCCTTAAAAAAACTTTTCATTCATTATTCTCTAGCATTTTATCTTTTTGTAAGAAATCTAATAAAAAAATAAATGATAAACCTATACATCAAAGTTTACATATGGGAAACCAATAGATTCTTATTCTCTAGCACTTTGATGAGTTTTCCAATATTATATTGATCACAATATAGTGAAAAGAACATCACATTTTGATCAATCAAGGCATGTTATAGATCCATCCAACTTAATTACTATCGAAATCTTCAAGGAAATAATTATCATTAAAAAAAGAAGAAAGTATATATGATGCTTTAAATGTGTTAAAATTTCTGTATGCATTTACTCACTAGTGATCTAACTCAATTTAAATTTAGTACACACAAGTTGATGTGAGGAAACACTCATGTGATTAATGAACGTTACACTGCAAACGGCATTCATCTCACATTCAATGACCTTGCAAGTGAGCTGTCCCAACTAAACTTAATTATGAACATCTCAAGTCTACACCAATGATAGAAAAATCAATCCTCACTTATGGAACAATCTATGATTATCCACCAATTCTCTTGAGGACATGACTTTCCATTAAAAGCCATTGACCCCAAAAGTATAAACATACATACATCCTTTCATTTAGGATCACATAAATAATAAGATCATCAAATAAATGTAGAAAATGGATATTCAATTTTAATGTACAAATAATAAAAAAATAAAAATGTGGATGCCTAGGATGGTTTGCAAAGGCATATATTCCAATAGTATCATACTTGTACTTAAAACTATTCCAATGCAAGTCCCTGACATGTTGCTCAAAAGTCTTTACATTTAGACCCTTTATAAAAAGGTCCACCTAATTTTGTTATGTAGTATTTTTTTTTAATCAAAACATCTTTATCCTACACCATAGCACAAATAGCATGATATTTATGTTGAATGCATTTTGCCCTTGCATTAGACCTTGGATCCTTAATTTAACTAATGGTCACTATTTTTTTCATAATAAATAGTTTTAGGTTCTAAGACAGTACTGTCAATAACTAACAAACCTTTCAAGAATTGACATAATAAAGTGGCCATCTTTCTTGCTTCATTACAGTCTACATATTTTGCTCCGATGGTGGAATTATTGTTACACTTTTATGTTGAACTAGATAACAACTAATAGCTCCATCATTGAGTAAATTCCTAGCTTGAATTAGATTCCTCTCATCTTTATTTGCTTGAAAATTTAAGTCTGTATATCTTAAAAGGGAGCCCAGATTTTGTGCACACAAATTGTGTGCATAGACCAGGGGGCTGATGCATCAGCACTGAAAAGTGATTTACACTTTTTGGGGGTGCACTTATCACTTTTCAACGTTGATGTGTCCGCCCCTTGGTCCATGCACACAACTTGTGCAAGAATTATGTGCACGAAATCCAGGGGGGGCATAAAAGGATATAAGGTCATCACCACAAAGACTAAAGCATAGTCTTATTAAAATACTTCTGCACCGTCTTAACCTCAACTCAATGATGTTAACCAATTTTACCTTAGTACTTACAATGGAAACCGAGTAAACCATAAACTTTATACCCATTGATGATGGAATGCTATAGGGGTAAATTGATAAATTAGATTATATTTGTTGCGACTAAACCCACAAACCAAAGAGAAAAATGAAATAGACAATAAACACAAAGCACATAGAAACACAACGATATACGTGGTTCGGCTTATAGCCTACATTCACGGGCAAAGACTGCAAGAAATTTCACTATCAATCAATGGAGATTACAAGGAAATCAATCTCTCAAACCGTAAGCCCCAAATACACCCTTCCGCCCCCTTTCTCACTCTGTCAAAGTCAGGATGCCTTTATAGAAAACCCTAATGCGTCTTATATATGTGGTTACACAAAAAGAACCGGATCGGGTCACAGGTCAAGTCACGAAAACGGGTCGGGTTGATCGGCGGATGTGTGGCTTATTCACCAGTACTTCTCTGAGACATCAGTAACTAAAACACAAGGTAGAATTCGAGCCATACTCAACATAAGCAATGAAGACTTACAAGGGAGAAGACATTGGTTTGTTTAGAACCTTTTTCTTGACTAAAAGATGGAAGTTGCAAACTGCAAATAGGAACACATACAAATCAAACCATCAAAGTAGATAATTAGGTATTGGACTACATCTATGCTTGAGTCCTGATGCTTTATACGTTATAAATGTGATAATAGGTGGTATATGGGGTCCCAAATATCATGAAGAGGGCGAAAATGAATTTATGGAGAGTGGTTTCCAAGCTTAAACACTAGTACAATTCTTTTACTTTTGTTTACATGCTCTTACTACCATATGTTCTTATAACTAGTTTGCATGCTACTTACTATTTTCATTTTGAATCATGTTCATAGATTGGAACGTTGTTTACAGTAAAAGATAGGGTGCAAGTACCATATATAATTGTTAATGATATGGCTTTAGTTTTGAATGTTGGAAATTTTCTGCATATTTGTTTCTTGTCGGCAAACATCCTTAGGTTATTATTGAATGTTGCTTTACTGCTTAAACACCAGTAATTTAAAAGGTTAGAAGTCATCCATCTACTCTGGATTTGTTGATATACAATCATGTGATGTTCTCTCAGTCTGCTCCCTAGTGCACAACAGACATGCTTCAATTCCTTTCAAGCAAGTGCTTACAATATAATTAGAATGTAAAGTAATATAGTTTCATCATGGAACTAGCATTTGAAAGGTCAATGTAAATCAAACTTGGCTCTGGACCCACCAATTGGTAAGTCCAAATATGATTTGGTTTGAATGAGATTTTAATTTAAAATCTATGATGGTTCATTAGGCCTATATTACGCGACCCTTTTCCATATACTTTTATTGAGAATTTATAGTATAAGGTTATTAAAATTCTAGGATTGTTCTCACAAATTAAGACTGATGTTATTTTGTATATGCTAAATAATTAAAACATAGAAAAGAAGGGTTATGGTGGAGTTATGTTGTGCGGCTAACCCCTATGAGGAAGAAAAAAAAGTGAAATGAACTCCTTGTAGGAGCCACATTCACTAACTCACTTGATTTACATAAACCAAATGTGTTTTCCTTGTTTCATGAAATGGTGTATTATGTACTTTAGCATGTAAATGTTGCTTCCCCAAAGAAATATTGCATCGATGCCATTCCTTGGCTGATTTACAGACTATTGAATAAGTTTCTATAACCTTGAACTTAGGAAACTCCCTTTAGGTTGAGAGAGAGACCACAGTGCATTTTACCCCTACTCACCAATAGATTAGACGACTATCAATTGATAGCATCAGATATTCTCAATTGACTAACCATGGTTTAATCGTTTAAGAGCACCAGTCAAATGCTTTGAATAATTTGATCAGTCACCTACTATTAAAATTTCAATATAGGCTTTGGAAAATCATTCGTCTGATCATGGATTTAAGTTCATCTAATAGCTTGATAGCCCATGTGAGTAGTTGCCCACTTTTTTGCATTGGTGGGTATTTGAAGTTGTAAAAATGGTTAGAATGTACAACAGTGTATCAGCTAAATGGGAACACAAGAAGAATAATAATAAATCTTAGAGTTGCACTATACTAACCTAATTAAGTTCTATAGACATTGGTATAAGAACCTTCGGATTAGATACGCATGCTCAGGTACGAAAGTGGTGCTAAAAGCACCTGGACAGACACATCAGTCCCAAAAAGTGAAAAGTGTAAAATCACTTTTTTGGGACTGATGTGTCATGCCCTGGTGCTTTTAGCACCCCTTTCGGACATCTTTTGTGCACACCAAATCCGAGTCTGGGATAAGATAAAGGCCTTCTGGGCCAATGCAATTGAAGAAAACACAAACTCAAATTGTATTTTCATAAATCATGACAATCTGGTCCGCGAATGACATACATGAGAAGCACTTAGTTTGGAATACAGGCCATAAATCAAATTTTGCAGGAGAATTTTCGTCTCAGAGTGAGTTTAGCACCTCAACATTTATATCTATACTCTTAAAATCCAATTACATGTCAAAGTTGCAGTCAACCAAAACCCATGGCTTCTAAAATTAGAGGTTTAGATTGTAGGTACTCGAAGGCAAACAAATAAATATGATTTCCCAGAACATGAAGCACAGCTCAAGCAAAAGCTATTCAAAACATAGTTTGCCAACTCGGGTTTCTGACTCCATTAAGAGGGGCCCAGAAGTTTACTCAACTCGGGAAGTCATTTAATTTTTTCTTATGTTATTAAATAAAAAATATTTTAAGGATATATAAATATGGGATAAAGAATAATTTTTTTATGATAATTATGAATTTTTACTAACCTAACTTGAAAATCAAAATATAACTCATACCAATTCAATAATACCATCATATTAATATACTGATTCCAATATTGCAAGTAGGTAGATTTATCTAAACTTTGAACTCTAAGGCAAACTACTATAATTAATAGTAATCTATTGTAAAGCCAAAGTATAACATTTTAATATATACAAATGTAAATATAATAAAACCTAATTTCCAAAAAAATATTTTTTTATATATTTAGGATTTATGGTTATAAAATGTGGAAAAACAGTCTTAATTGTTATTTCTCTTTACAAAATAAATTAGGGTTTCAGTGGTTCCAACAATTTTCCTTTACATAACCCTTGAATCTTTCTTAAATATCCAACTATTAAATGAATCAATTGAATATTTTTAATCAAATCATGATTGATTATGCAATCTTAAAGTATGTTTGGCAGCAAAGTTATCTCTGTCCTAGTTCAGGATTAGTGGTAATATGACTATTTGGGTTGAAGGAGCATTAGGTTGTATAATGAAGCATAACTTTTCATACCCAAGCCCAATTATGGTCCAACCAGAGACTGGTTTGAGGTTAATCTGTCATTAATGGGCATATTTTCTGAACCAAAGAACAAAACTCCTTCTCTAATGAGCACATGCCAATAATTAAAAGAACCTCCAAACTGACTTTACAAGAAGGCATAGGATGTTCTGTCCATGATTTGGTGTCCAGGATGGTGTCCAGGACACCAGTGGACGTAATATGGAATAAAATGCGTGGGTGATGCATTTTTTGAATATTGAATATGCATTTTATTCCATATGACGTCCACTGGTGTCCTAGACACCATCCTAAGCATTTCTAGTCCTCTTTGTAAATAGTCGTTGTGATTAATTAGATAGGTGTCTGTATGTAGAAATGGCAATGAGGCAGGTCATGGCAGAACCATATGGTAGGTTTTGAGTTCTACCGTCCATTCGGTGATAGGCCTCTGGCCAGTTCAAACTTGACTCAGGTTGCAACAATTCATGATTACTAAAGGGTCTTGATGCTTTTATATATATATATATATATATATATATATATATATATACCCTGTATTATCTCCTGCCCCACTCCAACATAATCCGTATCTTTGCCAGGTGAAGTCAGGTTCAGTGTTGGAGTTGCTCAGACTGGTACCTGAACCGAACCTGACCTACTCTCCATCCTACCATTAGGGTCCTGAATAATGATGATGGTCAAAACCACAAAACAATAAATGGAAGTAGGGCTGCAAGCTATCTGAAGGATGACCGAATTCCAGTCCGTATCCGATCCGAAATAAACCTATCCAGTCCGTTTATAAAAATATCAGCTAAAAACAGATAGGATACAAATATATATTATCGATCCGTTCCATTATATATCCGTTTTGTTAAAATATAAAAATATATAGAATATAGATAATAGACTATTGGATTTAAAACTAATCCCACAATCTTAAATTTCCTAATAACTAAAACCCCAAAAATATATAAACTCTTTACTTCGTAACTATTCTATCCATTGGAAAACAGTTTTGAAACACCTAGATTTTATGTGCTTAGATTGAAAATCTCACTGGATGAACATGTTTGAGCCAAAATAAAAGTGGGGTTCATAAGTTGTTTGAGGCAAGTCCACATGGGTTCATGTTCACCTCAATGAGGAGAACAACGTTGTGAAGTTAGATGCTCAAAACCGTCAAGGGGTGAATGAAAAATTATCTTCAAAAGTGTCTAGTTGATCACTGGTAAAATTGGTAAAAGTGTATGAAATCATAATAGTCCCACATGGACTAGATCATAAAACTTTGTATGTTAATATACACTAATGTTGAACATAAGTTTGGGCCCCAAGGAGCACTGTTGTTTTGTGGATGGGGGAGGACCTAGTCAACATGAATCGGGCCTATATTATTTAAACACACACACGCGGGTCAGGTTGGGTTGGGTCAATAAAAATAAATAAATATGATTTTTATTTTCTTTTTTGCTTAGGCTTTACAATTTTGCCCTTGTAGGGGTATGTCCATTGGTATGGATCTTACAGTTATGCCCTTGGAGACTGTTGGACCGAATAAACACACATGTGGCTATTAAATCATACCTATTGACACATGTCCATTCCATACGGATATGATTTGTCTCTTAAATCATCGCCTTTCGCACATGTCCTTTTCGTACGGATGTGTAGGTGGCTACTAAATTGCAACTTTCTACATTCGTGTTTGTTCAAACATCAAAGGTTGTGTCTTATGCCTATTCCGAACTGACATGAATGAGTCTATAAATAAACGTCACTCTTTCATTTTATCTCTCGGTTTTTCAATTACTCTATTCCAAATACAAAATTTGTAGTGTTCCTTAGGCATCATAGAGGATGTCTAAATTAGGTATGTAGAAAGCATGATAGCGTGTTCATGTTTGAAGAGAGAGAATAGAACAAAAGTTTAATTTGCCAGACACACAGATTGTAGTGCTTCATCTGTGTGTATCGATCATTGTATCATGGGAGGCAGATGTCCGAAGAATTCGTAAGCACCAACGCGAGGGGCAAAATCTGTCTTAAAGACATAGTGTCAAACACTAGCCTTGATCAATTCGGTACTGATTTATTGATTTTGTCCAGTCAAGTAAGTGGTTTTTTAATTTCATTTTTAAGTATTTTATTTATATGAAATAAATATTAGTTGTTTACATAATAGTTGATTTCATAGAATATAGCCCCAACACTATCTCGGTCCATAGCGGCACCTGCAGGTGCTACCACAACTATGTCGCAGTGGCGGAAGTGCACACCCACCACATAGAAGAAGAGATGGTGTTTTGCTCTATCCAACATTGTTGCTAGGTAATACGGCATCGGAGATTTTGACAAGGCTAGACATGGGTTAGGGAAGACCACACTGGCGATAGTGACAACATCTATAAAATTGCTTTTTTTTTAGATATCCAAAATATGAATTATTTAAGCGGTTAGGATACGGTATAGTTTTATAATATTTGTTAGATATAGGATAGGATACGAATATGCACATATCAGTTCCGAATCCAATTCGTTTGCAACCCTGAATGGAAGACTCTTATTTGGTGGGATTTTTCATTTGTTAGTTGGGTCTCATATTCTCAGCTTGGATACTTCAACCAAAGGGTAGATCCTTTAGGCCTTAACAATCGCAGGGGAGGGGGGGCATATAATTGTGACTCAAATTTTTTGGTGTAGGTGGTGTGATAATTTGACAATTGGCGACTGAATGTTGGTTTGAGATTCATTTGGTGGTTTCTCATGGGTTGTGCTTCTGTTTTTCTTTTTTCAAGGTTAGTCATGCAATGCTCATTTGTTAATTTCCTTTACAAATCTGTAACTAGTATATGGGATTATTTCTGATAAATTATATACGCAATTGGCCATACCTCATAAATTTATGTAATATGTATAAATTGCACTTTGGGTGGCTTATATTGACGAAAGAGTCAATTCCATTTGAAATTAGATATGAGGCTCTTCTCAAGTTATGGTGATTTACGATTCTTGTATGCAAAAGATATTAACTCTAGTGATCATTTCAAGTATGTTGGGTAAAACAGCCCCTGCTTTAAATACAGAATTGTACTATATTAGCTGCTCAAGAATTATTATTGGAAATGCTTGTATTGAGAATGCATCTGAAGGAAGTTTACCATTTTACCATTGTATCTTCTTATCTATCACGGGATGCAACTTATCTTTGCACTGCATGAGTAACGGTGGATGTAAGCGTTTGTGGTATTCTTTGTCAAAGTATTGGTTCCTTGGAGAGCAACTAGGGTTTTAGAGAATTTTGTTGTTGCTTCATGTTATAAAAACCCACAGCTAAATTTATCACATCAAATATTTGCTCCCAATAAGGCTTGAATGAATGCAAAGATGTCACATTGGACTTAAAACTATCATTTAATATATGATTAGGTGTAGCAAAATTTTATGTCGCTTTTTGAAACATGAATAGGCATGGGTGTTCTGTCTTTTAACATACGTTGTTTTTTCTTGGGAGATAATATCCGCACCTCAAGTTTTTGTAAGCACACCTCCGTAACTTCCAATAATACTCTTCTCTATTTTTAACCGCTCCCCCTACATGTTTTAATATGCACACCTCCATTTGAAATTCACACCAACCCGCATCCAGCGTCCAACGTCCAACTGTTCCCTCCCTCCCTCCTTACCTTCTTCTTTTCTTTTTTCTTTGCTCTAACTGTTCCTTCCCTCCCACCAGCATCACTGGTGACTGAATCATGCCTCCACGACAACAACGAAACTTACCATCAACATCTAGCACCAACAACGCTGGAATCCAACATTCAGGCAAGAGATTATTTGTTTTGTTAAAAAATATCTTCAAAAATACTATCTAAAGAAATTGATTGGAAAAAATTAGTTTAAAGAAGCTTAATCATTAACTATTTACGTAAAATTTCAGTAAATGAACGTTTTATTTAAAATTTTGTGGTTTTTTTCTAACATAGTACGTTCGATGTAACCAGGCTGAACACTGTAAGGTATGTTCGGCACCATGATACCAAACATGTCTGAAGGCGTTCGGCATCACCATGTCGAACAGGACTGAAGAAAACATGCCTAATGCCTTCAGGCATGTTCGGTATCACAATGCCAAGCATCCTTTATAGTGTTTTTTAATTTTTTATATTTCATTAAATATTTACAAAAAAAATTTAAGAATTTTTTAATTTATTTAATGCCTCTAGACACTATTTTAACATCTGATTCTTGGCATATGATAGATATAGAGGGTGGCCCTTCATGAGTGGCACCGACCGCATCTGTGCGATGGTGTAGGGT
>JAOXJP010291819.1:0-18783 GCA_025762735.1 Platanus orientalis | reverse complement strand
CTCAGAGATATTCAATTGGCCCCATGTGGCCGAGAGTCACTTGATGACTCAAAGTTATTCGACTAGTCCCATGTGAATGAGAGTTACTTGATGACTCAAAGATATTCAACTGGTTCCAAGTAGCCGAGAGTCATAAGATGACTCAAGAAGCGACGGAACTCGAGTAGTCGGGAATGATAAGCCCCGAGTGGCCAAGAACAACAAACCCCAAGTGGTCGAGGGTCACAAAATGACTTTAAAAATTCTCTAAAGAGGAGGACTAGCATGAGGAGGCAACTCACCCCAAAACAAGGAATGACTACAAATTGACCAACAAATACAATGGATAAGTATTGAAAAATTCTACAAGGGTAGAGAATGAAAGTGATCGCCAGACACCAATAGGTGACCGAGCCCCGACTCATATTCCCTTCGATAGGTAAATACCTAACTCAGGAATGGGGGGGGGCAACTGATGGGTCACAAAATATGGGTTGGCCTAGGTTGGTGGACCGAACCATAACTCGGGACACGGGTTTGGGTTGGCACGAGTTACCTTACAAAACATAAAAGCAAATAAAGTAAGTTTGTTAGCCACTTATGAAAATGCCCCAATATCATTGCCATGGATCCCGCCAGGAATCCAATCCCCATATTTTTGTCAAACTAATATGGAAACACAATATTCGGCCTAATAAATTATTTGAAGGGAATATCCCCATCCAGGCGTCCTTGAGACTCTATAAAAAGACACTCTGCCTTCATCCTAAGGCATGCAAACAATTACACAATCATTTTCTACACTAATTTTGGTTGTAAAGAAAGGTTCTGATAAAGGCATCGGAGGGGCGTCGGCCGGCACCACACTGGTGACCTTCTTTCTCATTCTCTTTGTCTGTGCAGGCACTCATGGAACAGCTCTATCGTACAACCATCTGAGGAGCATTTTTTATGCCTCATCAATAATAATTACACCAAAACCATCAACTAGTCCCCACGATGAAAAGTGTGCTTACAAGTCCCCTCCAATCCACAAGCCACTAAATCCAAGTGTTTCAAGTTTAGTTGTGAACCCACAAAGCCAAAAAAGTGGGTGGGTCCAATAAATCTCTCCCTTATGAAAGTTTTCTCTACCAAAATAAGACAATACATAACTTTCACTTAATCCCAATCAAAGGGTGTGATTTAGATCTAAACAAAAATAAATAAATAAATAAATATAATGCAATTGGTCAAACTAGGCTAGATTTTGAAAATACCCTAAGTATCCCTAAGGAGACCTGTGTACCAGAGAGAGAGAGAGAGAGAGAGAGAGAGAAACTTTACACACATACACACTTGAACATATATATATATAAAAGAACTCTTGGAGGAAACAAATCTACAAAGGTCCTCTTGAGAGAATGAAGCCAATGCTCTTTGTCATCATCCTACGTTTAGGGAGGACGAAGCTAAATATTTCATGGTGTAAGATGACACTTATGGGCCCTCGATCAGAGTTCTTACAAGAAGATAAAACCCAAAAGCTCTTCTTATATAAGACTTCGCTAATGCTCTTGAAATTTTCATGACTGTAATCTAATCCAAACTTCAAACTTTGATTCAAAAGAGGAAGCTCGCCATAGTTGACCATCAAAAGGGACTTGTCCGTTATGGCTGGACATAAATCACGAGAGTTGTTACCCTTTCTTTCAAAATCAAAACAAATATTCTGTTTGTAATTTGTTGCACTTCACATAATTTTCATATAGATAAAATTATAAAGCTTACATCTTTGAAACTCTAGTTAATCTTTCGACTCCAAGTATGAATTAGTGTAGGAAAAGTCTTGAGCAAGCCTAACTGGCTTTGATTTTTAATTGAAGCAGTGTTGCAATGAGTGCCCTCATCAAAATCTTCAACCGCAGATTGTCTCGTTTATAAAGTATCGGTGAATTAGGTTACATTTTAGGGAGTTAAGCCTTAAGTGGGAGTTTGTTGAAGCAGTACTGGCTTGTTTTTGCCACAAGCATACTGAACGGTTGAGAGGAAGAGGCTAGTAAAACCAGCACTGGCTACCACCTTATTGTATATCGTATGGTCGTTTGTGAACAATAAATAAGGAGCAGATTTCTAAACACAAGTTGACTAGGTATAATATCCACAATTCATATTTGTACAAGTGAGCTATATTAAGAAAAACATTGAAACATAAAAGAAGAATAGAAAAGTAAAATATGTAGGATAGATATTGCTTAGAAATCTAACATTTTGTACATAACAAATTAATATAATTGATGTACCTACATGTAGTGCCGGCAAATTTAATGGTTTCAAGGGGAGCCAAACATGAGGATGTCCACAAGAAATAGTGAAATTAACAGGTTTAACTTGTTGTACCTTAGATAAATAATATTTTGTACTTTCATCTTCAGCTACAAATTTATATATAAAGCCCCCAAAAACTCTTATCTTCTATTTTATATAATTTTCTGCTAATTTATATATAGTATATAATAATTAATATCTCCGATATAGTCTTTCTTTTTTTGTGAATGGATAAAAAATGCTCACCTAAACAAATGCTAACCACTGCTTCTTGTCAGGCAGCAGGCACATCAGCGCCGAAAAGTGAATATACACCCCCCCAAAAAGTAAAAATCACTTTTCAATACTGATGTGTCAGCCCCTGACAAAAAGCAGTGATGAACGCTTGTTAAGGGAAGCGTCCATAAACCAATCCCATGGCAAACACCACGAAGGAGGATCCCAACTCCTAAACACCACGAAGGAGGATCCCAACTCCTAAAGTTAACCATGTGCAGCACATATTTAAGGAACTTGATGTCTACTTCCCTACAAACAAAGTCGGTATCAAGTTACTGTTTGAGCTTAGCTTGAGCCTGATAATAAAATGACTTTGACCAAGAATAATGCCTTTTTGGAAGGAGATAAAATCGCAGTTACATGTCATTATTATTGATTCTATGAATACAATTGCATCTTCCACGTAACTTTACGGAATAGAAGAATACGGTCTACAAATGTTGTTGCTATTAAAAGGATGAAAGATGAAATATCTAGGTTTAATATCTTACATATCAAATAGAGATTTTGAAAGACAATAATACGAAAAGAAGATAAATTTCCATATAAGTCCATAAAATCTTTTTTATGTTGGAAGGAAAACAAACCTCTAATACTAAATAGATAGTGAGTTAAGACAGACATGAAAATAAAGTTTATAAGAAGAAAACATGTTTTTACATAAAGAAGATGAAGAAGAAGAAGAAAATACCATAGTTTTGAGAATCGGACAGGTCATTGAACCATTGAAATGAATGGTTCAGGTCCAACCGGATTCAGTTGTCAGTTTACATGATCTAATTGTGGTTCACTTTACATAAGTAAAATTTAATAAAATTTCAAAAAAATAAAACAATTCATAATGCATTAGAAGGTTTATGAACGGGTTTTTAAATTTAGATATACCAAAAAAATGTATTAAAATACTAAAAAATAAAAACAATTCATGGAAAGTAAGATTGGAATTTGGAAATTCACATTTCTAATTTTTTTCTTCTTCTTAATTTGCTACAAAAAATGGTTGGTTTAATTAGAATTGGGTTTATAAAAAAACCAGCCTTTTTCACTGGTTTTGCTGGTTATATGTGGTTTTTGACAAATGATCAACAATGATCCAAATTAACCGCTTTATGTGTTGCACATTCTTTTTAAGGGGAACCCATTTAATACTTGGCTTTATTTTATTATTTTTTTTAAAAAAATAAAAAAATTCCACGCTTTGCAGTAAGTATCCCAAACACAAAATTCTATTCTTCGCAATAAAGTGTGCTATGGTTTATCAGTGCGGGCCATATCATCACCCTTCGTGTCAAAGAAAAAACTCTCCAATGAATTGCGTAAGTTTAGCTGAAATTTGTTGGAAAAGAGAGTGACAAGCATATAAGAGAAAATCCAATTTCTAAACCATTTCACTCGAAAATTCCCAGAAAGTGAATGAAAAACAATATATTTTTTTTGGTAAAAAAAATGAAAAACAATATATTTTTTTTGGTAAAAAAAATGAAAAACAATATAGCATGGTAGAAAAATCTTAGAAAATTTTCAGTCTTGAGAAACAAACAGACACCACTAGGAAAGAAAATATTAAAAAAAAAAAAATTTAAAGAATAATTTAGATTTTCTCTACAGATAGACACAATCCAAAAGCTGTTCTGGAAAATATCATTTCGATCACACCATGCAAGTTTGTCATCATATATTTATCAAAATAAACATTTCACTTATTTTAGCATGTATATGTGCAAAATTGATGCCATGTGGCTAATAATTAAGAATTTTATTTTTGGCAAGTATAGCCACAAGTGGAGAATTTTGAGGCATGGTTCCAATCCAAAGGCGGAATTGGGAATTACCCTTCCTTCCTTCTTTGGACGTCTCTTGTGATCTATAGTCCACATTCACAGAAGAAAATGTTTTTTTATTATCAAATTAAATAAAATTATTGGGAAACACAAAAGCGAGAGAGACAGAAAGACGAAATTATGTATAAAAATAAAATAAAAACATAAGCCAAATCAACCCCTCTCTTTTATCTGTTAAAAGAGCCAAGGAGAAAGAAAGGGCGAGAACCTTCTCTCGCGTTTCCCTCCACCCCCCTCTTACTCTCTCTCTTTCTCTGTCCTTTCAAATGCGATGATATCATCGTATCTCCGATCGAATCTGGCACAGAAAACGTGGATGCTGGAATCCCGTCCGTCGCCATTTCCGGCAGCCTCCTCGTTTTCTTAGGGTTAGGGTTTCGAGTCGGAGTTAGGGGTTTTTCTTTCTTCTCCCTAACGATCTAATCTCATCTTGTCAGTTCTGCTTATTAACTTTCATCGATCCTTGTGTTCTATCTCTTCCTTTCTCTTCATCTCCCGATGTCTTCTCTGCGACCAGATCTCGCTGTGAAAATTTGGCCGGAGCCGGCCTCGGCTGTGATGGAGATCGACCATTTTGACCGGTTGCCGGATTCTCTTCTGCTGATAGTTTTCAACAAGATCGGAGATGTCAAAGCGTTGGGCCGATGCTGCGTTGTGTCTCGTCGGTTTCATGGACTGGTCCCGCAGGTGGACGACGTCGTGGTGAGGGTGGACTGCGTTATCTCCGACGATGAAGCTTCTTCTGGAGCTTCCGCATCCGATAAGACCCGAGGCGTTTTCTCCAGTCTTCTACGTTCCGTCTTAAGCGGTATAGTTAAACCTCTCCAAGCGCTTGGCCAATTCCTTGGCCCTAAGAAAAATTCCTCATCCTTCATTGGTGGTGTGGGAGGACACTGTGTTGCGGATGACAACGACATGGAAGCAGGTGCCGTTACGCACCACTCACCGACACAAGTCTTGAAGAACTTCAGCGAGATCCGTCGTCTCCGAATCGAGCTCCCAGGCGGAGAGCTAGGGATAGACGATGGTGTGTTACTGAAATGGAGAGCGGATTTTGGATCCACTGTTGATAATTGTGTCATCCTAGGTGCTTCCTCAGTTCTAGCTCCGGGAACCGCTAAATCTTCAATTGGTCAGGAGAATGGCGTCCGGGGTGATGGTTCCTGTGTTGGCAATGGTGATGACAATGATAACATCCCTGAGTCGTTCTATACCAACGGAGGCCTTAAACTGAGAGTCGTTTGGACAATCAGTTCTCTGATCGCCGCTTCGGCTAGACATTACTTACTCCAGCCGATAATCGCCGAGCATCCCACACTGGACAGCCTCGTTTTAACAGATGCTGATGGGCAGGGGGTGCTCTGTATGAACAGGGAGCAGTTGGATGAACTGAGGGTGAAGCCTTTGTCTGCGTCGACGGCTTCAAAAAGAACACTCGTGCCTGCCCTCCACATGAGGCTATGGTATGCTCCCCACTTGGAACTGCCCAATGGGATGGTGCTGAAGGGGGCGACATTGGTTGCCATCCGGCCGAGTGAACAGACAGCAGCTACGAAGGACATCTCGGATGGTTCTTGGGTATCGACAGCATTCGAGGAGCCCTATGGGACGGCCGTGAAGCTGCTGGTGAAAAGACGAACCTACTGTCTTGAGATGAACTCCTTCTGAGGGCGTTGAAGTTGAGGTAATTTTGTCTATCCTCTTCACTCCCTTATCTCGCTGGGTGCAGGATTAGATGGCATGAATTAAAATTCCAACTCTTCATTGCTTCATTCTTCCCAGGGCCTGCCTGCTTTTATCCTTGATTTCATCCGACTTGACCATCACAAAGGGATTGTACAGAGTAGTAGCTTTATTGTTTAGTTACCTGAAGGCACTTGCTGAATATGTGCCCACTTAGCATTGTATTGTTTAGCTGAAAGTTCAGCGCTTTCTCTCTTGCTTCCCTATTATTACTTTTGTTCTGTTTCTATCTTTGTTTGTTCTCTCCGACGTGTGGTTATATCATGTTAAAGGTTTATTGTTACGTACTGAGATAGTTTGTTTACAATAAAATTACCCCTTTCGTTATGGATTTTTCAGGGAAAGAGAGATGTTTTATGGAAACGGGGACGTGAGTATTTTTCAAGGAAAAACAGCTTGGATTCGGTAAGTTGGGTGCAGAGTTCCATCTGCCCGCCAAAATGACCATACCCTGTTGATTATGTGCTGTGAAGGTGTTGCCTTTTCTGCTTCAACTGAAAGAAATGCATCTGCCTTTTAAGAGCTCACACATCCGGCTAAATTGATGTTGTAAGTGCTTTAAAATTGTAGGCATACACATCAACCAAATGTCCTTACAAAATGTGAATATTGTAGGTACAGATGTTTTGATTATGTGAATATGCTTTCTTAAATCTTGAAGTAGCATACCTGCATTTAGCTTCCATGTTTATCATTGTGGTCTGTTGTAGCAATAGTTGCTGAATGGTTTTTACTCTGTTCTGATGGTAGATGATTCTTAGGCTTTCTGTAATTTGCATAAAAAAATTACTTGATATGCAGAATGTATTAGAAACTGGCACAAACTTGATTCATTCGTTGAGTGATTAACATTTAGACACACTGCTTGTATGGTTTGTCAAAGCCAACGTTTGCTTGTGGATTATTTCAATTGGTATGTAACGTTTAAGAAACTTTGAAGTTATAGATTTTTCCATGCTTATGCGAAAAGAAGATGATGAGGATGCTATTGCAGAAACCTATTGCCTGAATTCTGTATGGGTAGGTTTTTACAAACTGTGAAACTGATATGGTGGCCGAGCTAGTCACATATATTCTTTAGCTTAGGAACCTGCTCAGGTTATGCAGTAGTTATCTAGGCTACCTCATCGGCGAAACCTTCACATGGGGTTTATGTAGAAAGAATGGACAAGCCAAAGACATGGAAAAGAATTTCTTTTTATGTCAATAACAGAAGCCCAAACTCATGGAATTGTTGAATAGCAGGGATTTCCCATAAATCGTGTGTCAAAGGCTGGCGATAAGAGTATAAATCTTCTCATTTAACTGGAATGTTATCAACATACGATGTGGGTGGCAATGTGTCGGCTCTTATACTGGTGCTTTCTTTTTAGGGAAAATAATGTATGCCAAGTTTGCTGCAAATATGGATGAAATCTCTTGGTGTTATGGCGGAATTGTTATCCGATTACTGTAGCAATTGTATTATCCAATTCCATTATGAAGACATGGAGTTCATACAAATTTTAGAATATGATCATAGATTCCTCAGTTTTGGAGTCATTGAACTTTGGTGGGGAGATATTTATAGGGCCTTATGCTTTAGGGACTTGCTTTCTTGGATGATAGTAAAAACTAGTAGCGACAAATAGCTTGGATGTGTGAATATCTATCACGTCGGGTATAAATGCAAATGAGTTGCAAAATTTTGGAGTTTGCTGCTAGCTCCTAATCTTGTAGGAACTACATGTCCTTTTACTTAGATCAGAATAATATGTTCTTTCCAACCATCTATTTCATAAAGTAGTTCCAAATTACAGTTTCCTTTACAGCAACTAGAATTTATTCTACTGATTTAACATGCAATCCACTGAACACTTTATAAGCTATGGAACCCCTTTTTTATTGGGGCTGATTCTGTCTCCAGGGAGGTATGTTCACACCACCCTGTGGGGGTGAACGGTGCTCCCTGGACACATTTTTCTCGCCTTTTTTAATCATCCCATACAGTCAACAATCAGTACGAAAGGATCCAATTTATTTATTTAATTTTTTAATTTTATGAATTAAAACCCCACAAACACTAGGAAAGGATCCAACTTCTGTTGCATTGCTTCAGCAAATTCCAAAGTGATTTCCAATGACTAATTTTTATTCAAGATTTTCTAATTGTACTTTCTCAATTGGATTTACTCACAAAAGGAGTGAAGCATGTTCATATTCCTCCTGTGATGTGTTTTTGTATTCCAACTTCATCGTATGATCTATTGTTTTTCTTTTTCTTTTTCCTTGCACCCATCCACCCATTGGTGACATGAAAACCATTTATGCATTTTATGGCTCTAAAATGCTCTTAAATATATATACAATATGAAGAAAAAAAAAAAAGGGAGGAAATAAAGGAGCCGTATCCTCTGGTCTGCTCCCACTGTACTCTACAGTGGTCCTTTAAGGTGGGAGCGACACATCCCCTCCACTTCACGGAGGAAGTAACGGTGATGAGAAATTGCTGCTGCAGCAGCAGCAATTGCTCGCCTCATTCAATGCCGCTCTCAATTGATTACGCATTATCTGATTGTATGAATCATACTGGAATGGTTGTGGCAGTAGTTTTTCTTTTGGAATCTGCTAGTACTGAATCTGCTGCAACATCAGAAGAACTTGATACACTTGCTTTATTGTTTCATGTATAGCCCCAATAGTTTCGTGTATAGCTGATGCAACACTCACCCTTATTGCAAGAAAAAGCGACAGAAATTTTGTCAAGGCTTTGCCATGATCGACCTACTGTCCTGGGAAATACAATTGGTAATACCTCTGGCTGTATTTTATCAATTGCAAGAAGGGTGATTTATATTTTTTATTTTTCCATCACCGTTATTTTCTTCATGAAATGGAGGACACGTGTCATTCCCACCTTAATAGAGCACGGTGGGTGAGGAAGCATGGTTGGAAGCAACAACTTAGCCATGTAGTTGATGATTCTTAGGGGCATACCAGAAAAAGCTGCAGGAGACGTATTCCAAAATTTTAATATGACTGCCCAAAGACTCATCAACAATTGATTAGATTAAGTTTGACCCTCAAACATCAATCAACCAATTTGGATGGTTAAGATCATCCTATTTATTTTACCTTTTTATTTGGAATGGAGGGGCGGGCATGCATGATCCATCCAATAGGGACATATAGTAGGCCATACGAATAATTGGAATTGGAGGGGGTGTCACGATCAATATGAATTGGAACCTCCTCTTTTTCTTTTCAATGTTTTCTGTTCTTGAGGGGGGCCGGCCAGTTTGTGTTTTAATTGTAAGATGATGATGATTGACTTAGACATGAGATCAATCTTTCTTTTAATGCATTTAATAAGAGACTCAATTCAACGAATCCTTATCCCAACTAGTTAATCCTGTTCCATTCAAATGATTAAAGATGGGTCTATTTGCTCTCTATTTAGTAGCTAGCTAGCTCCTCTAGTCACGGCAGCAAATCTTCTGCGATAAAAATTGGCGTGATCATTGTGTGACTGCCCTACAGAATGGTGCATGCGGTGTACAGTATAAAAGTCAAATTCAATTCAAAAAGTAGGTACATACACAGACACACACACACACACACACAAAAAAGCACCAAATTCAAAACGGAAACAATGTTCTTTCCAGGCTGTATCATTCGCCCCCTCAGTGGGGGTGGGTCCCATGCAAACCCATCTGCGAGGTGGCGAATGGTACATCCTGGACAGAACATTATTCCTCAATTCAAAAACACTTCTTGTGTCTGTGATAAGTATTACACAGTGGTTACTGAACATTTCTTTCTCGTAGTCATTTGTCTTTTTTCTTAAAAACTCACTTCCCAGTCTGGTTGCCATGAAATGGTTTTCTCATGATAAAATTTTATTGAAAAATCATTTTAAAGTTGTCTGGTTGCCATGAAAAGTTGGTTTTCTCATGTCTTTCTCGTGATTTTTTTCTTTCCCTTTCTTGTGGGATTTTCTTTTATATTCTCTTTTCTTTTATTTTCAATACAATTCAAGGCAACCAGACTGTAAGGAAAAGATGGAAATGATCCTTTTAAGTGGACTGAAAAAGATAACATCTCTCTCTCTCTCTCTCTGGGATTTAATCACTCACTGTGGTTGGTTCAATGTATATCAAAACCAATTCAAGTCCACCTTTGTTGTATGTTTGATTCAAAAAATCATACTTGAGGAGATTCATCTCAACTCAATAAAGCTTTATCCCAACTAACTAAGGTTGGTTATGAAAATCTTCCGGAGTCATTCTACTCTACATGGGACCATACATTTCGTTACATCATAAGTTCATATGTCTATCCTCGCGACTTAACCCAAGTCATTTTCTGGTCTTTTCCATGCCTTTCCATTTGTATCATATCATTCGTCACTGGTATAATCATTGCTCTTGTACGAGACAACCATCTCATTTGACATTCCCTAATCTCATCACCTATCATCTATTGGTGTTACACCAAATGCATTAAATTTTGCCTCTATCCTTCGTAGAATTTCCACTCAATCATTTCAATATCCTCACCTTAACTACACTCATTCTACATATATGCTATTTCATAGTTGTCCAACATTTTTCTCCATAAAGCACGGTTGATCTTATAACCGGTTAAAAATTTTCTTCAATTTTAATAATTTGCATTGATTACACATTAATCTAAAAGCATCTCTCCATTCTCTTGGTTATTAACATTGACTATTCACCCATTTTTACTCTTGTTTTTAATAAATTATATTCCATAATTCTATTATAATTTGGATTATATTAAGACCTTTTAAAGTCATCTCTAGTCTTAAATTGGCATTTATCCTAGCTCCAGTCTCAACAATCCAAACTAGATTATCATCAAACAACCAATACCATAGAACCTCTTGCATATGTTTGACCAACTCATCCATAACTAATGCAAAGAGATATAGGCTCAATCCTAATCCATAGTATAAACCTAATGTGATAAAAAAAACTTTCTTGCAAATCTCTTAATTGTTCCAACACTTGTTATCGTTTCATCAAACATATCTTTAATTATGTTTTTATATCTACTTGAGACTCATTTTTTTTTCCAAAACCCATAAAAATGATCTCTTTATGTACTCTATCATATACTTTATATCAATACAGATTTCTTTGTCTAAACTTTGTCATCACTAGTCTCAATTAAGAAAATAACTTCAATCTTTGATTTTACTAGCATAAATCTAAATTGATTTTTTGAAACTTTAGCTTCATGTCTTATTTTATGCTCAATCAATCTCTCTCAAAATTTCCTTTCATGGCAAATAAACTTAATCTTGCGATCTTTATCCGGAAAAAAAAGTCTTAATCCCACAATAATTGTTTAAGTATTTCCTATATTATTATGGATATGCATTCTAATACTTTTCCTTCATTTATTTGACATTTTCTTAGTTCTAGTGATTTTGTTGAACAATTTTATGAACCATGATAAGCCATAGTCTCCCATGCAGTTCCAAATCTCATACTATTTGGTTCTAATGTCTTTCATGATGTCATCATTCTCAATGCGGCGTGGATTTATATGTCAACCCCTAACCTCCGCCAAGGGTCAAACGGGCAAAAACATCAGCGCCGAAAGTGATTTTCACTTTTTGGGGGTGAGTGTAAATCACTTCTGACACTGATGTGCCCATCCCTTGACCTTGGCGTTTTGTATGCTGAGCGTAGAAAAGCCTCGTTGTTCTCAATGTCTCTTTAACTTCATGCAATATAAATCTATGGAAATCCATACAATTTTCAATCTCATTAACACTATTGATTCTTCCTAAAAAAGCATTCCTTCAATGATCATCGTTTAATAATTTTTTAAATAATCCATCCACCTTTCTGTAATTCCTCATCCTTCACTAGAACTCTTTGATTCTCACTCTTAACATTAACATATCCAACATAATTCAAGTATCTACGTTTCCTCTTCTTCATATTGGAAAATATGTATGTATCCATCTCATAATCTTTAAATACCAAACTTATGATAAAGGTCATTTATACATCATAAATTTACTCTTTTTCATTGTTTTTTTTTATTTTAAATATTACTAAGTTTTTCTCATTCACAGTCTTTTGCCAAACCTTAAAAAAGATATTATCCTTAATGCCTATTTGAACTTCATTATTCTACCACCAAATTTCTTTAAATGATAGCCCTTTCCTTCTAGACTTTCCAATGACATCTTTTGTTGTTCTTTTATACAACCAATCACATTCCACAAGAAATTAGTTTTTTCCCCTTTTAAGGTATTATCTAATTGATTTCTCAATTCTTTCTCTTTCATTTCTTAATAAAAATATTTTATTATTATCTTAAATAGGATGCAAATAAACCAAATTTGAACTGATATTGGCATATCTGTAATCAATTCATTTATAATCAAATATTTTTTAAACGAGCAAATATTTAGTCGAATTGGATACACATGAGTTTATATTTGTATCCATTAAGTTAGTTGAATATCCAATACAAATACGAATATATCCGGTTATAAAAGTTCATTAAGTTGGGTTAATATATTCATACCATTAATTTAGGCAATGAGTTAGGGTTAATGATAAAAGTATTTATTTACTCTACTATAATGTAACATAACCTACAATATTATAATATGACTAGTAATTTAAAGCCATGCCTATATATAGGCATGGCTTTAAATTACTAGTCAAATAAACCAAAAGGATGATAGAATGATCAACATATAAGAAGCCCTACAACTTAAGATTAGGGGTGCAAATATCCAATTATTATATATATATATACACACACGAACAAATATTTAATTAAATAGGAAACACATGAGTTCATATTCACTTTATGTAAACATGAATATGAACTGAATATAATAATTGGATATTTGCACCCCTAATCTTAAGTTGTAGGGTTTCTTATATGTTGACCATTCTATCATCCTTTTGAGAAAAGAGTTTATTTGACTCTTATTTAACTACTTTTAGAAATCAATAAATGTTCGTATCTCTTTTGAAAACACGTATTAGCTACCACATGATTATACATCATTGTAAATTATAAAATTGTATCTATTATCTCATTCCTTTTTTCAAATTTATATCTTTCATGAACTCCCTCATATCATCCACAGACTTTCCCTACATGTACATTTAAGTCCTCTCATAAGTATTTTTTTCTCATCCAAGTAATTGTTCAACTAATGCATCCATGTTTTTTCAAAAAACATTTTTTAATGCTTTCATATAATCATTCTTGAGGTACATATGCACAAACCATCTTAATATTACATTTTTCTAAAATAATTAAGTTTAATTGATATTATCCTATCACTCATCCATTAAACATTTACAAATCATCCCTGAAGTCTTTATCTACTACATTCCTATCATATTTCTTATGTTGTCTTTTCTTTTTCTTTTTCTTTTTTTGTCAAAGTTTATAGCCATTAGTTTCCTTTATTTTCTTCTTCTTTCACAAACAAAATGTAATAACTATCATTCTCTTCATAGTATCTACTAATTTAATATACGTACCAGTCAACATTTCTATGTTCCTAGCAACTAGACGAATCATAATTTTGTGGAGTAGCTTTTTTTTTTTTTACTTGCACTCATCCATAATGAAAGAACTTCTACATACTTTTCATCATTTCTTGGTGTTGATTCGTTGTGTTGCTTCTAGGGACACCCTAACTAACTCTTCCTCATTTTTCATTGTAGTTGAGTTATAATGCAACGAATAGCTTCTAGGAAATGCTCTAACATAAGGCTTGTCAGCACCCAAATTTTGACTTAGGTTAATTAATGGAGTTAGCAAGCTCATCAAAGCAGTGCTTAGGATAAGATCTTAGGCTACCCCAGTTCAGGAAAGATAGGCCAAACCCTGGTATCCTCTAAACCCTGATCATGAGAACCAAACTTGGATTCTAGGTGGTTAGACATCCCCTGTTTGGTCTCCCATGGGCACTACATTCACAAAAATCATTACCAACACCAAGCCATGTGCAGAACCCTTTTCAAGATTAGTTACAAGACACCTTCTTTAGCCAAAGCTTGACTTTTCGAGAATCACTGGCAGGGGTATAAGGATCCAAATTTTAGACTATCAATCACATTATTTTCAACATTCTTCAACCTTCATAAGTCTTTCCATAGTGAAGCATCTCAAGCTGAGAAATTACAGTTTTATCTTCACATTCTCACAACCTTATTTTCTTTATATACCATCAAGTTTGGACCCTGAATAAGCCATCAGAGCTTTCCCCAACACCCAAAAGACACCAGTTCAGTTCCTACACCTTTAAACACAATCTTTAAAAAGTTGTATCTTGAGTCAAGTCATTGACAGACTTAACCTACCCTAATATCTCACTTTTCTCCCAATCATGTCAAGACATTTTCAACTGTATTTGACCCTCGGTGGACTCCCGGGACTTCCTCGGACAACCGAATTCTGAATAGTCAATTTTCATTTCTCAGGTGTTCCTCTGTCCTCGAAAATCTTTCTCTTGACCCAAGTCATTGGTAAACCCAACCTACTCCAATATCTCAATTCTTTCCCAAGTATTGTCAATAAATTTATTACTATATTACCCTCGGTAGACTCTCAGGACCTCCCTGAATAGCCAAATTCTGAATAATCAATTGTCATTTCTTAAGTTTATCTCTGTTCTCAAAAAACAGTCTCTTGAAATAGCTCATTGGCAGACTTAACCTATCCTAACTTTACATTCTCTCCAAATTAAATCAAAACATTTTTAATTGTTGTCAAGCCCTCAATGGACTCCCGAGACTTCTCCTGGGATCAAAATTTCAGTCGTTCAGTTGTCATTTCTTAACAATTTTCTTACCTTCAAAAAACCATCTCTCAAACCAGGTCATTGGCATATCTAACCTACCCTAATATCTCAGTTCTCTCCCAATCAAGTCAAAACATTCTCAACTGACATCGACACTCGATGGACCCCTAGGACTTCCCCCGAAACCTTAATTTTGTATAATCAAGCCCCATATCTCAGGTTTTTTTCTGCATTCAAAAGACTATCTCTCTAACATAATCATTGGCAAACTCATCCTAGCCTAATTTCTTATTTTCCCTTAAATTAGGGTTGGACATTTTCACAAAGTGACTACCCTTCGAGAACCTCCCACTAATGTTGTCAGTCTCAGTGTCTCCGAGATTCTCAAACCTTCAACACTCTATCACCCACAATTTTTTTAGTGGACTAAGCAAATTCCATTTTTAGCTCCAACAAAGATTCGTCATTTATCGAAATAGGGTTTTGAGTGCAGTTTCTTGCTCGGGTATCGGTTTTGCGAATAGTTCAATCTTGTACTTCACAAAACTTGAAGGTTACCTCTTATATCAAAGGTTCAAAAATCAATTTCAACTTTTTGTCATTTTCATGTGTTTAAGAGATTTCAGGGTCACTTAAACCCAAATTTCCCCTGCCTAAACTCATCAGAATTCAATTTTAATTACGACATTGCAATTAGAACATCTGGGAGACCCGAAAAGCACAGTAAATTAACATATTTTTTAGCACGGGAACCCAAAAAGGGTGTTTGGATTATAAGGGTTTCTTTCTTTGAAAAAAGAATCATTAAAAACTTAATGAGGAGGATTTTAGGGTTTCCCTCATTAATGCTTCCATTAATGCTTAAGAAATATTCTAAAGTGGAGAAATGATTAGGCCTTTTGTTTGGCATCAATCAAATGCTTCACTTTAGATCAAACCACTAGGATCCTCTCTTGAATACACCCCCTCATCCTCACCCTTGATTCAAAAGTTTTAATCCTAGCCCTTACCCACCATTGGTTGCCTTCATCTACCCCTCGCTTGTCCTCCACACCTCCACATGGCCTCCCCTTATTGCCTAGGCCACCCAACTCTTATTCATGTGGCTGAGAAGCCAACCACCCCCTGGTCGAATTACTTTCTCTCTCTCTTCCACCAATTTCATGCCATGTGTCCCCCATGACATCATAGGGCTTACCTCATCAAGGGGGACACATGGCCTTCCCCCATGGCCATCCAAGCCACCCCAAAACCCTATAAATACCCCCAACTCGAGCTCATAGGGGTAGAAAAAAAGTTAGAGGAGAAGAAAAGAAATGAAAAGGAAAGAAGAGAGAAAAGAAAGAGAAAGAAGATAAGAGAAGAGAAACATAAGGAATCTTACCTCCTTCCTTTGCTCTAACCCTTGGAAAGGTAACCCCTACTCCTTTTTTATATATGTTTATAGTAAGTTTAGATTACTATTTTTTCTTTCCATGCATTGTTAATATTGGCCAAGTTATGCTCTACTCACCCTTTTAATAAAAGCTTCACGGTTGAGACAACCTGTCTCTGAATTTTTATCTGAGACCGCACCAGTCTCAGATTTTTTTTGGCTTTTTGTAGACCTAGTTTTAATCTTTTTTTTATTGGGTAGGCCACTAATAAGAAGGCCTACCACCCTGTAAATTTTCACAAGCATTAGACTGGATTTGGGTCATGAAATAATATATGCAAATCCAAGACAATACGCTGTCTCTGCCCATTTCAACATGAGTTAGCAGTGGTTTCAGACTTTCATCTTCTTTTTTTTTTTTTTTTGAGGATTTTTTTAAGCTGATTTTTATATAGTAGCCTTATATATAGATTTTATATCCCTTTGTAATGGTCTCCTGAGCATGTTAGAGCCTTGAGGTTCTGCCTGCAAATCAGAGGAAAAACACAATCTTTGATTGATTATGTTTATGAAGGACCTTAGTGTAAAATTTGTACTAAATTGATCCAAGTGTTTTATGAGCCAATTTTAATATAGTAGTCCCCTAGATGGGTGTACTACATCCTTGAAAGTTTTGTAAATTTTGTAGCACCAGAGGACCCTGTAATTATATCTGCAAGTTAGAGACCCACCCTGTCGTTACGGGTTGCCATGTTGAGTCCCTTTGATTGTTTAATTTGTTATACTTTATTGGCTAATTTTTTGAACTTGAAATTTTTATGGTAAGGCATTAAGAGGGTCTCCTAAGCCTCTGAATAATTTCAAAATTTTGTGACGTCTGTAGGGGGTCTAAATGAATCACTCACCATTTTAACAAAGGCTACATAACAAAGACACAACATATCTCTACTGGATTTTTATCTGAGACTGCACTTATCTCAAATATTTTGTAAACCTAGTTTTTATCTGGTTTTTTTAGGGTATGCCCCTAAAAAGAAGGCATACCACCCTATAAATTCTCATAAGCACTAGACTAGATTTTGGTCATGAAATAATATCTGCAAATTCGAGATAAACACTACCTCTGCTCATTTCAGCATGAGTTAGCAGTGGTCTTGGATTGTTATCCTTTTTTCTTTTTTTTTTTGTAGGATTCCTTTTAAGATGATTTTTATATAGTAGCTTCATCTATAGATTTTATAGCCCTCTATAAACTTTCATGGCCTCCTGAGCATGTTAGAGCCTTGAGGTTCTACCTATAAATCAAAGGCAAAACACTGCCTCTCATTAATTCTTATTATGAAAGACCTTAGTGAAAATTTTGTATTAAATTCACCTGAGTGTTTTATGAGCCAATTTTTATACAGTAGTCCCCTTGATGGGTATACTACAACCCTACAATGTTTCATAAAATTTTCAACACCCTAGGGCCCTAAAATTATATTTGCAAGTTAGAGACCAAACCTGTCTCTACTGGTTTTCATGTTGAACCCCTCTTACTATTTAATTTGTTATAATTTTTGGCTCAATATTTGAACTTGAAATTTCTATCGTAAATCCCTTAGAGGATTCCCTACACCTCTATAAAATTTCATAATTTTCTGAGCGTGGGAATGCCTTATACAAAAACTTGAAGAGTAAAGACAAACATTGTCTTTATTCAATTTATTCCAAAATAGCCCTAGTCTAGGATTTTTAATTATTTTTTGAGATAATTGTTTTGATTTGAATTTTTTATGGTAGGTTCCCCAATGGATGCCCTACAGCCCTATAAATTCTCAGAATTTTTTTAAGGGTTAAATGCCTCAAAAAGTAGCTCTTTGATCTGTTGTTCTAAGTTTCCTAACCAATTAGAATGCCCTGACCTATCAAGATGACAATTCATGATGCCCTGACCAACCAAGCTGACTAATTAGGATGCCCTAATCAATCAGACTGACCGATCAGAAAGCACAAAAACCCCATTCTATGACTATTTTGGATTATTTTATACAAATAGAGGTTCATTTACATTTTTATATGATAATATAATGATTTTTTATTACATTCATAAATGATATATGTTTCTTTGATAATTGATTATATGATGGATTATGCATGAATTGAGTTTTACTAGGGGTGAGCATGGGCCGAGCCATGGTAGCCCCAGGCTCGGCCCTATAATATAGTTCGGGCTTGGGCCCGTAAATTTTTAAAAACTTAGGCCCAGGCCTGGCCCTAATTAATTGATTGGCCCTCGGGCCGGGCTTTGGGCTGGCCCATGAATTTCAAAAAATTTTAATGTTGAGATATAGGTTTGACTCTAAACCTATCATGTAATAACTAATGCTTTAACTAATAACCTGTTTAGCAGCCACCTGTAATGTACTCATTTCATTTGAGTTTCTCAAAGCATTTGTAGCCATGAGGTGATGGTTTGTAATGAA
>JAOXJP010291799.1:0-18783 GCA_025762735.1 Platanus orientalis | reverse complement strand
AAATGGGGGTAAGGCTGCGTACATCTTGCCCTCCCCAGACCCCACGTTAGCGGGAGCCTCGTGCACTGGGCCGCCCTCCTTCATCTCTCTTGATCTTTTTCTCTTTTTTTCTCTTCTATTAGTTTTATTAAATTTATGCTTATTTCTTTAGAATTCATTAACAGGGACAAATCTACCAACATTTCCTTCATTATTTCAAAATTCAAACACAAAACTATCCTATAGATTTTCCAATGCCTTGCGGTTACCCTTCTTTTGCTTCACATCTATTCAAAAATTTTGATAACTGATTTCTCAGCCTTCTCCCTTAAATCCTTAATAAAACTCGATTATTTCTAAAACCCTAACACTATACCTTATCATTAAAACCCAGTTTTATTCAATAAACCTGTCTTTCCACCAAATGCCTGCAGAAATCTTCAATCCTACCTTCACAAATAAACCCCAAACCCTAACCTAATATATATATATATATATATCCCTCTGGTTCTGCATCATCATACAACAACCTAACACTATTCCTTATAGTTTAGTCCTAGATTCCTTAAACCCTAGGTTATCCTACATTGGACACATTATTAAAGAAATGGAAAATAAAGAACTCTATTTATGTGCAAAGAAAAATGTCCATACTATAACTGGATGATTTGGATAGGCAAATCCTTTGGAAACAAATGTTGCTTCACAAGAAGCAGCTAACACAAACAGTAAGGCAGAAAAGAGTGTCAAGACAGATGGCAATTCATAAGCAGGGGGCTAAAGCAATTCCTCTACGAAGAACCTCAGTTCCAGTAGCATAAGATAGGGTGGCAAAAGGAATGACTGTTGCCAGCAAAGGAGATATGTATAAGAGATTCTGGTTGGAACGAGACTTCACATTTCTGACTGAATGTGTTCAAGGAATAGACCAGAACTGATGGAAATTTTTGACTATTATTTAAGATTTTTTACAACTAACTGAATGTGATTCGAACAGTGGTTGACCTAAAACCGTACAAGAGTTGTAAGCTAAATGTCTCCCTCCGTGTCAGTCACCCTCCTCTAAGTAATTCATGAATTTTTGTCTAAAGGAGCAGCACACTAATAACGGGAAAAAGTTCACATTTTCCTGACATAAACTTATCTAAAGATGTCCTTCAAATGAGTGAATAAGACCAACTTGTCATTAAGTGGAAAAGCTGGTATCCAAAGCCATGTTCCGTTTCTTAAAGCCCACTTGACCATAAATGTGAATTTCCTTTTACAGTTAGCAGCCTGAAGTCCTGAACAATGCATTTTACTTTTACGCTCCATCCAAGCATAGTAAGAAAAGCTGAGACTGGAACGCTTCCTAACCATTCCATTCGCATTTGAAAATACACAAATAATGTCAGACTACCACTGGAAACAACCTGAAGAGAAATATGCAACTTAAAACTCTTTTTATTGTTGAAGCCTTCAGGCATCAGTTCACCATTGGGCTAAATAGAAGATGTCTAGGGGCAATGAAAGCTCAAAGTCTCTGGAGCCTCTCAAATACCTATTAATGTCCCCAGACCAAAAGAGAATTGTTGTTTCTTAAAGCTGGAATCTTCAAAAGCACCAGATGTAAGCAGTTAGATCATAGAGACAGGAGCGGATCGCTTTGTTAAGATATTTATCTCTCCCCATAAAAGATCTTCCCTTTGGACTCAGAATCAAAGACCCATTTGGGCACCCACAAAGAGACTTGCCATAGATTATAAGTTTCAGGATCCAATAATTGTACACTCACAAGCAAATTATCTAGTATCCTAGAAACAATTTGATCTTCAAATTAACAATAAAAAACTCCAACACCACTTTCATCAACACCAAGCCCTAATCAAAACCCACAAATCTAGCAACAGAATTAAAAAGGGGAAAGCTGAAACGAGGAGAAATCGGAGGAAAAAAAAAGGACCTTGGAATAGGAACCGACGCCATAGATCTTGCCCAATTCGAAATCGTGGACAGTGAATTGCTCTTGAGGGGCCCTGAAAGCGAAACTCTTAGATCTCTGGACGGCTCCATTAGGGCTCTGAAGACGAAGCTTAGAGTCGAAATCCTTCTCCATATCTGCTCTGCAACCTTCACCGGCAACCAACGCCAACATCTCTCGCTTTCTCGCTATATCACCTCCTTCTCTCCCTTAAATTAATCTCTTGGAAGGAGAGAAGAGAACCTATTCTTTTGTGGACGAGGGTTTCTGCGTCACGGCCTCCAACGAAGAGGAGACGGTCAACGAAAACACGAGAACCCATCAGATTCCCTTCTTTCCCCGTCTGATAAAGCTAGAAAAAAGCGAGGGTTCCATCTGCCACTTCTCAGCCTTATTATTATTTTTGGGTTACAAAACCCCAGATAGGAGAAGCAGATCAAGAAGAAGGAAGATTGGAAAAGGAGGAGAAGAAAAGTGACCAAAATTGACAAAAGCAAAAGAAAAACGAGAAGACGAAGAAGAAGTCCGAAATTAAAATATAATGGTTTGCTTTACTGCTTTTGTTTCTTTTCTTTTTTTAAATTGGATCTATCCATTCTTCCCTTATCTATAGAGAGAAATAATATAATATTAGTTGTATATGAAAATGGATGGTATCACATGGGGATGTGAATGGGGTATGGGCCTATGGGGCACATGGGTTTGAATGATGCAAGTCATTTCCTTATGATTGGTAACTTGCCCCTTTAATGGCATCTGTGATTCCATATCTATTTTGAAATGTGACTGGAAAGTGTCATCTACCTCTATTTCTTTTTCTTTTATTTAGAGGTTGATTCAATACAATAGTTCTAACTTCTAGCATTCTATTACCGAATTCCCCATCCAAGAAAAAAAAATGGCTTTTACCAACAACAAAAAAATGGCATTTTTTGGAGTGGGTAAAAGGCCACTTGGATATCGAGTTCAACTTTATGTAACGGTTATCTTTTATCCACTTGGGTTAGGGATAGCAGGTGATGATTCCAATTGGGTATTTACTTGCTAGTTGCTACAACTTGGTTAAGCTTAAAAAATTTAGTGAAGAACTTGCTATAATTGCACAATTACAGAACAAAAATTGAGATGCTTAAAATGATGGAACTTCAAGGAGGCCGGGATAACCGTCTTGTAACTGTCTGCAACACACATGTTTGCCCAAAAAAGTGATAATATAATTTCTGGAGGTATGTGTTAGTCGCAGACTGTTGCAAGACAGTAAGACAGTCTTGTGCACAGGAGAAAATCCTGAGTCGCTTCATTGTGTTAAAACTAGAAAAGAAAAGCTAAAATTGACCTGGATTGAAGTAGTGAGGAATGATGACATGGCGATTGTAACTTTAGCCGCAAAAGTGACTAGATAGAATAGAATATGGTAGAATACAATTATGTAGTAGCCACACCCAAGTGGTTGGGTAGGGCCTTTTTTGAGTTGGCTGTTCTTTTCTGGTAATAATAGAGGCCATACAATAAAAGATTAGTTTGAGGCAGCTTCCAGGCAATTACAAGAGTCGGAAAGGATTGGATCTAAAAGCCAAGACAGAGGCTGCTAAAACCACTGCTCCCTTAGGTTTGATTCCATAGCTAAAGCAGCCAGCATATGAGCTGGTTTGTTTGCATCCATCCTAATCCAAGAATAGGAGACGCTACAAAACCTCTTTGCTAAGTGTAGATAATCCTGGATAATACATTTGTTGGATCAAATTGTTCTTGAGAGAATCAATGACTTCAACAGTCACTTTTCAGGACAATATCATTTACTCTAAGGGATAGGGCTTTGATAAGACCCTTCCTAGCCACTAAATTTTCAGCAGGGACAGAGTTTGAAGAGGAGCCTGGCTCCACCAAGGCATAAACAAAACAAATATTTTCTCCACAAATGATGATACAATAGCTTGATGCATTTGATTGAGAAGAGAAATAGGCATCAAACTTGATCTTGATGCATTCAATTAGAGGAGGCCAAAAAGAAGTTGATGTGCTCCCAATGCCCTCCCTAATGAGCTCAAAAGATGCTTTAGTTTCTTTTAGGAGCCTACAAAAGTTCAATATAATTTTAGATATTTCAAAATCTTTTCTTTTTTTTTTTTTTTAATCAAAAAGTTGTAAGCATTTCGGGCTTTCCACAAATACCAAACAATACTTGCAATAAAAGAGATAGTTTCAATTCTATTAGCATTAGAATTAAACTTAACGAAGAAAAAAAAACAGCTTTTAAATCAATTTGATAAAGATAAGTTTAAATTATGGTTAAATCTAATAGAAAGATGATAGGCAAACCAAGTCATTGCAATACGATCACACGAGAGAAGACAATGGTTAGTAGTTTCAATTTGATTATTACAGAAATTGTAATTAGGGTCCACATCAATCTTCTTGATCCTTAATTTGGATTTTGTTATAATGTCTTCTTTACAAGCCCTCCAAATTAAACATTTGATCTTTTGGGAGATGGAAACGCCTCATAGCTTACTCCATGGAAATGAGGTTTCAGCCAGGAGTCAGGGGGAGCAAAATGAGGGGGAGATTGTAATGGTATATGTTAACTTAATAGAAAAAATCTCATTCTTATCAAAATGCTAAATAAGTCCATCTTCATTAAGAGGGACTCTGGAAATCTGGTTTACTTCGTTATGAGGGAGAATGGACGATATTAGGGAAAGGTTCCATTGTCGAGTGTCCCATACTTTCAAAGTATATACAAAAGAATTGTCCCCATTAAGTTTAAAGTTGTTTGTGGTGAGGATCAAGGGTCCTTCCATGCATGTAGGTTGGTAGATATACGAGTTTAACCATCCTATTTTCTGTTTCCATTTCTTGTGTAGTATAATCTCACACATTATTCCCTTTTTGTTAACCTGTTTCGCCAAAGTTCAATTTGGTTTTTTGAAGGTGATTGATTCGTCATGAGTTCACACTCAAGTTGGTTTCCAGTCCAACCCCAACCTTCACCATTGGTACTTTAGGCATACAATTGGAATGGGTTTGAAAATAGAAGTTCTCATAGTTGGAATGTGAATCTATCTATTGCCTTCTCACCACTCCTATGCTTGTTGTAATAGGGTACGAATCTTCTACAGTAAATTAAAATAAATTAACTTGTAACAGTTCTCAAAATGCAACATGTACATTAAAAAATTTTAAAACTTCAATCAAATTTTCGTAGGAGTTTTAAATTTTGTAAATGTGTTGCACTATAAACACATGTTATATATTAATATAGTTTAACTTAGTACAGAGGATCCTGACACGTTGTATTAGATATGGTTGTTAACCATCCTAGATAACCCTCTTAGAATGGATGCACAAGATAAATGTAATCACATTGTCAACACGATACCACATCGGGGGAGTAAATATTTTGTGGCCAAAATTGGTGTAACTAATGTGTGATGCATGATAGGTTGAATTTGGTGCCTTTTTTGGGCAGGAGCAAATGTCCTATTCAAATTTTTGTGTCCTATTGTATCCTCTTACCATAGGCTAACTCATGGTTTTTTGAATTTGGTGTCTGTAGATGCAATTTTTTGATGCACAATCAATGGACTCAACTCATCCTTCCTGGTTCACTCGGAACTAACCCGGTAGTGTGATTGACCAGAGTTGGGATATTCCTTGATGAATCTTGCACCAGTGTGGTGCTTGCCAATGAACTTGACAGTCAAGTTAGTAAAGTATAATGAAAGTATGTTAAGAGAATTTTTTTTTTTTTTTTAATGAGAGTCTCATTCCTAGGGGAATGAGGATTGGTCTTCTTTTATAGAATTGTTCGCCCCCCGTTATTGTATTCATGGGATTCTTGTTCTAGCCATTTTGATATTTCTTCCACGCACAGGGAGATCTTAAACTAATCCGATTGATTGCCTTGATCTTCTCTTGACTTAGTGTCATGCCCCGAACTCGGCCCAAATATAAACTCAACAATTAATCAGATTCAAATCATGGCCATCGATACTTTACATTTTCTACATAAACATTATATATCAATATTGTGGTCATATAATTCATTTTTCATTCAATTTCATTTATCTTGTCAATCATTTAGATGTCTTTGGATTTCTCTTATAAAACATAGTGTAGTAGAATTATATTCATTCTTATACATGTCTTTTCAATCATTTAAACATAAGTACAACGAAAATAAACTCCTTTCATTATTAATGTCCACAACTATAAAATGAAAGTATATATCATACCATAGTATAACGAACTACAGAAATCCCACTCATCATAAGGATTTTCAAGTTCCATGTCTAACATTTAAAAAAGATCCATCCAGTTTGTAAAGTGATATCAATTACATGTTCCAAAGAAAATACATCAAGTTCCATTTAAAAGAATATCTCTCTTTTTCATTCACTCTCTTACTCGCTTCTCTATTTTTAGTCTACACTGTATCACTTGTTCATTCTCCTTCAATTGTGGGATGTTGTCAATTTTTGAGTGAGCTTAATAGACTCAATGAATATACATGTAAACCATACTAAATAGAGTCCAAAAACATGTGATTTGCAATAACATAGTAAAGCTTACATGTGAGCATTCCATATTCTAACCATAATCAATAGCTCAAAGATCAATAATGCTAATGATAACATTTCGGTTCATGGATGATGATTACAAATAAGAATTAAAAGCTATGAACAATAGATAATAAAGAGTCAGTGGTTCACTAAGTATAACAATATCACATTCCCTTCTTAAACTTAGCATTAATCAATGATTCACTAATTATATTCAATATTTCCATACAATTTCATATCTCTTATTGTTCATTAGTTCATATGCTCTTAAATGTATCAATGAGTTCAATGTTAGACTACATTTTACCAAGATATCATCAATGATAAGACTTAAAACAATATTCAAAAGATTCAATGGTTCAATAATCAATGTTGGATAATTTGATAAAATTGACAATATTTTCATTATTGTGACTCAATAGAAGGTTTCAAAATAATATTCAAAAGAGTTCAATAAGTCTATTATTCAAGGGGGTTCAAAGAGTCCAAAACAATAAACAAATAAATATTCGTTATTACGACCAAATGGAAGGTCCCATATAGATTACTGGTGTGATCTTCTATAACTTACCATTGTAACGACCTAATGACAAGTCCCAAATAATGTCCTATTATAGCACCCCAATCGAAGGTCTCGTATTATTCCTTGCAGCAACCTAATGGTAGGTCCCAAATAGTTTATCATTATAATGAACCAATAGCAAATCCTAAATAATCCACATTGTAGCGACCCAATAGAAGGTTCCGTACTACCCCTTGTAGCGACCCAATGGTAGGTCCCAAATAGGTCAATGAGGTTCAATGATTCAATTCAGTAATCAAGTGAGATAGGTCAAATGACATCAATAGATCAATAAAGAAACTCTCATGAAATGAAGAAATAATACCAAGATTCAATAATAATTTGATAGTTTTCAATACATGGTGTACCACTTATGACCATTCGATAAATTCAATGAGTCTTCAAATAATGTTCATGTTTCATCATATTAGTCATGTTTAAATTGATTCAGAACACAATATCCACATTAGATTCAATCCATATGATCAATTCAAGTTCGATTTTGGTCATAAATAAATCAATAATCGTAAATCTTAAGTCATGAGATGGTTTCATAGGTTCTAATTATCAATTTAGTCAATATTCAGTTTCAATGATTCAAGATTCACATGGTTAAATCACATTTCTTCAATTAAGTTATAAGGATTTAGATTTTCACAATTCAAATGATTTTTTATTACTTAAGTCTTCAATTAGTTCAAATGAATCAAAATTGTCTATCATTTAATCATTTGTCATAGTTCATATATGAAATCGAAAGTCAATTCATAATTAAATTTAATAATAATCACTTTCTCATGTTCAATTTCAATGTAAATCAAAGGATTTCACATATTCTTGTAGAATTCAAATGAAATTCATATAGATCTTATATAATTCAATTCACAATAGAGAATTCATGGAAATTCATGTCAAACAATTATAGACCCATGCCAATTATGTATTTAAACATGAGAATTAAAAAAAAAATGGATCTATCAATAGAATGGAAGATGAGATAAAAAAATTTAAATTTTTTTCATAAATTTAATCAAATGATGATTTCAACAATTATTCTTCAATGACAAATGGTAATTTAGCAAATCTAAAACCAAATTGAGAAGATGGTGAGTGTATAGTTCACAAATATACTTATACAAGCTTTCTTCTTCTATATTTTTTTTTATCTCTTTAGAATTCTCCTACAATCACCTCCAAATTTTATATCTCTGTAATATGTATGTTGATTCATCATAATAATCATGAATTATCAATAGAATTCACAAAATATTGTTCAATCTACCATGGATGAGCTAAGACTTACCAATTTAGGAGTCTCTCACTTCTCCCAAATTATTTTATCCTCTTTTTTATTCCATTCTTTTGTTTAGAATTTAAATGAGGTGTATTTTTGGCATATATTTCATCATCTAATATCTTTATAAGTTTGTAGAGTCTTCATCACATGTTTAACACGTCATTGGGTAAAAAAAAATTACAAAAGCACATGTTTTTCAATTTTTTAGCATTTTTCGGGTCATGACCAGCCATAGGGTATTTTATGATCGGTCATGGACCATGACCGTCAGACAAAAGGTTCTATTGGCTAAAATGAGCCTTTTCACTTCATGACCGGGTCCATGACCAGTCATTGAGTCACAATGACCGATCATCATGAAATTTTACAGTTTGGATACCATTTACAAAAACAATCATAATTTCCTATAGAAAACTTCGATTTGTGCATTGTTTGATGTGTTGGAAAGTAGGTTCCTAGAATTTTCCAATGATTTATGATTTATATGTTAATTCATACGAGATTGATACATATTTACATATAAGCTTACTCTAAATACATTGTATGGGATAACTTTGTAACTTGTCAAGTTCATGGCTTGTTTTTGTTTACTCGCTTCTAATTTATTCTATTGGGTCTCAAATACCATAATGAATTTTTTTAAAATGTTTAAAACTATTTTACCTTCATAGATGGTTATTTACATTTTTATCCTTTTAAAACACTACGAGGTATTACACTTAGCCTTCTCAAAGAGCTTACAGATTAACTCTCTAAGATAAGTTTTGATTTTTTTAGACAAATTCAATTAGAATAGATATCTAGCCTAAAAACCAGGCTCTATTACATCTTTGAATGAGAACAATTTTATGTTGACGTGTTCAACAGTCCTTGAAGGTGATAAAGCTTTCATTGGGTTTGGATCAGTGTTCTTTGGTCCGAGTTGGACTTGAACTGGGACCCGAACCAGTGCTACCACGTGTTTTCCTGTGGTTGGTAGATAATTTTTGCGTACCACAATGCCTCTTCTAAATAGGGGGTAAATGTTCATTTGAACACCTTTTTAATGGTTTTGAGCCCTATACACCATTTTTTTTTTTACACTTTTTTTACACTTAATCCTATGCATGCCTTTGTCTATAGAACACAGTAGGACATACAAAATCTTGGATAGAACATATGTTCCCTTTTCGGGCACCTACTTTCTACTAGGAAAAGGATCTACTCTCAAATTAGTCTGTCCCCACACCACGGGCTGACCCGTGTTTTTAGTTTTTAATTTGGTGACGTGTTGTTTTTTACATATGTACTTTTTCATTTGAACACTTTTTTGGGTACCTACTTTTTTTATTGGAAAATCAGTTTTACAATTTTAACCCTATACACCCCACTTTGTGTGTGGAGAGAGAAAAATTGGGTGTAAAAGATCTTTTCCCTTGAGATAATTGTGATCACATTATCAACACGATACCAAATTGGGGGAGCAAATATTGTGGTCAAATTTGGTGTGACCAATGAGAGATGAACAACAAGCTGACATGTGATATGTTTTTGAATTTGGTGGCTTTCTTGGGTACCTGGTTTTTAATTGAATACTTTTTTGATATTTTTAACCTTACACACATCAGGTGTCAGCGCGTATGTGATCACACATTGATCACACCAATTTTGGTCATAAAAGAACGCATATCACACTGCCTCACACTTGTTCTCTTCCTAAATCACATCCCCTTCAAAGACACTGCCTCGAAATGAGATTCAAGCCATTGACAAGGGCTCTCCATTGAATTTGATCATCTCCAGTTTGACTACTTGTACAAATCCAACAAGTGACATGGTTGGCTGACAAAAGATTTTTTTGTGAACGCATACATTTATTTCTAGAATTTGAATCATCTCTAGCCTAAATGAACAGATATCACACCATTACCAATCATTGCATGACATATGGCTTTGACAAAGGGTGTTTAGGACAATACACATGGTCAAAAGAGGATATTATGGTAAATACACAATAGATAAGTACATGTATATTTAATAATGCACCATTTGTTGACAACGTGTCACCTCCAAAACAGAGATGAAGTGATGTGAACTCTTATTTCTCTACCATGTATGTATATATATTGTCACCCTTCTTCCGGCATTGTGACATGCGTTATTGGGTACTGGCATGAAATCTCACTGGTCAGACCAGAGATGATTTGAGCCCTCTCATCGCCTCCAGCTCTGGGCGGGATTTGGTAGGACAACTTACAGAGTGCCTAAAGTAAGAATATTTAGGGAATGACACATCAGCACCAAAAAAGTGATCTATACTTTTTGGGGGATGCTTTTCACTTTTTCAGCACTGATTTTCAGCCCCCAAATCATTCTTACTTTAGGCACTCTATAAGTTGTCCTACCAAATCCAATTAGGTTTCCGAAAGATTGCCACACCCTCTCCACATCCCTAGAAAATAGAAAGGTATGCGAGACAAAATGCTATTTTTGCATTGCTCGATAGGATATTTATACCAAAGAAGAAAATGTTCTGTGATGACAAAGTGTTTGTAGTGTTTACGTGATTTATAAGCTCACACATGAGGTGTTGGGGGTTCAACAAAAGTTTTCAGTTATCAAAAGAGAGACACGAAATTCAAAAATGTCAATCAATGGCATGCCTACATAGGCCTGTTTCAGCACAACAATCATTCTCCTTTTAACAAAGTTTTGCCAAAAACAAAGAGAAGAGAGCAGCTGACTTTCTTACTTCTTTCTATACTTCGTAAGGTAAAGCATTTCTAACTTACGGTTCATTCTTCATATTATCTGTAGTAGACGCTTTCCGCTGTGTCTATACTTTCACATTTGTGTTGTGCTGACACTTATCCCACTGAATGACAACGATATGAGCTGATGTTACCCTTTCATGGACACCGAAGCCAAAGTAAAACAAAGTCAGTACAGATGCTAACGCCTTATCTTTGAAGAGAACAGGTATGATGACACAACCAGAATGGATTTTCTCCTGCCGGCTTATGACCTGTTAAGGTCCACTAAAAATTAGGTGAGAACGAATCTTGTGGGAACTGTGAAAACAGCATCAGGATACGGACACATCAGCGCTGAAAAGTGGTAAGTGCCACCAAAAAGTGCAAATCACTTTTTGGTACTGATGCGTCAGCCCCTCTGGCACCGTTTTCACGAGTTTCGTTCTCACATAATCCAAGCCCGTTAAGGTTTTGTCTGACAGGTGACCAAACATGATTGGTGGGAAAAAGTGTAAATCATCTTTCAAAAATTGTATTTCATTTTTTCCCTCCAATGGGACTAGCTTTAACGCATCTATAAGGTTGTTCCCTTGTAATTTGGGCATTATGGGTTTGAATCATACAAAGCCATCTCTTTGCATGCAAGGAGAAGACTGCATACATCTAACCCTCCTTAGACCCTACAAGTAAGAGCTTCGTACATTGGGATTGCCCATTTTTTTTTTTTGTTTCCTTTTTTTCACTAATGATGTAGTGCCACCTATTATACATACAGGACCTTAACAGGGCATAAACAGTAGGAGAGGATCTGTTATGCAACACAATAGAGTACATGTTCTATAGGTATCAACGGATCCACTCCCGCCACCTTATGGCATGTTAATGTCCTGTCTAACAAGTGGCACAACATGATTGGCAGGAAAAAATGAATTATAATTTTTTTTTAAATTAATTTTCATTTTTTTGCCAATCTCATCGTGTCACCTTTTAGACTGGACCTTAACAGATCATAAACAACAGGAGAAGATCCTTTTTTTGCCAATCTCATCGTGCCACCTTTTAGACAGGACCTTAACAGATCATAAACAACAGGAGAGGATCCTTTTCACCCAATCTATTATGGGAGCAAATTTCCTGTCCAGGATTTGGTATCCAAGGTAGAAGGTGACTTCATTTGGGATAAAATGCTGGGAACTTGAAATTTCATCTAACCCTTGCCCATCTTATTCCAGGTGTCCTCTACACTAGATCCTGAACAGAACATCCTTTCCCTTTCAGTAATTATACTCTCCATGTGAGAGAATCCTCTGCAACAAGTTTAAAATACATAGACTATAAACTACTGAAATCATAATAGGACATGTATACAACAGAACTAAAATTTCAATTTTTAGGAGAGAGATCTAAAACACGTGTCATCTTGTAAACATAAAAGTGGATCCACTCTTAGCCACATGTCTTCTGACGGCAGTTAATACATTTTAAGCTTGCTGTAGAGGATTTATGTTTCCCCGTGCTCCCAGACACGGGCTGGGATGATAAAAACAGTTTTAAAAAAAGGGAGCGAAACTTCTATTCTCAAAAATTGTTTATTCCAATTCTCCCAAAGACCAAAGACGAAGGCTGAAGTGTCTAGGGTTAAAACTGTAAAAATGGTTTTCAAAATAATCATCTAGCCAGCCTTGTGTATGAGAGAACAGGAGTAGACAATTTTTGAATATTGAAGATATTTTTTTCTTTTCAAAAAAACATTACATGCCAGCCTTTGTGGCTTGAGAGCTTGGTAGAGCAGACAATTTTGCGGTTAGAACATTTTCTCCCTTTCTCCTGGGTTTGCTGGATACTTTGAGATGGAATTCTCTGTAGTTTCTTTTAGCATGGTTCTCGTGTTGCTCTCATTATAAAGTGATAGTGGCGAAAATAAAGACGATTAAGGTTACTTAGCACAAAAGAGGATAAAAATCAAATGACTTTTATTTATTGCCCCTGAATTTTTCACCTCATTTCACTCTGTGGTGAGAGCAACACTCAAAATAGCTTGCTCTCATTGGCCCGCATGGAATCTTGTCTTGCAGATAAAATACCTCAACTGGTATGGCAAACCAACCTGAGCGCTCTGGAATTAAATTTTAAGGTGATCAACATTGGTGTGACCAGGGCTGACACGTGATGTTTATAAAATTAAAACATCCAAAGAAAAGGTGTTTAAATAAACTGGTAGTGTCTAAAGAGAGGCACCAAATTCAAAAAAACACATCATGTATCAGTCTGTGATGCTCATTATACATTAGTCATACCATTTTTGGTCACAGATGATCATTACACAAGTGCTTTGCTTGTGAGGTACTCTCCTTCAATTAAAAACTAAGCATGGTCCATCTGAAAAGGAACATAAATCATATCTGTACATCTGGAGCATTTCCAAAAGGGTGAAGGAACATTGGGAGCAAAATCTTGTGTCCAAGATTGCTGTGACCAGTGTTACTACACTACATGATAACACGTGGATGTATAGAATTCAAAGGGGTAAAAAATGGTGTTCAAACTAAAAAATACCATCCAAAAAAGTATCAAATTCAAAAACACATCATGTGTCAGTCTCTGGTGCACGTCATTCAGTAATCACACCCATTTTGATCACATTTAATCTGTCCGTAAAATCTGTGGGTGTCGTACCACTACCTATCCAAAAAAAAAAACACCTATAAGGTTAAATAAATTATAAAAAAAAAAAAAAAGTGTTATAATAAATATTTGTTCCATATTTAGGCACCAAAGTAAAAAAAAAAAAAACTATTGCGTGTCGGGTCTGTTCTAAAACACGATAGGACATACAAAATCTTGGACACAACATTTGTTTCCTTTTGAATTTGGTGCTTCTTGTTTGACACCTACTTTTTCGATGAGCACTTTTTTGGTCGTTTTTAACCCCCAACTCGCCATTTACAGCTTATATAGTTCATCACAGAGACCTTTTCGTCACAGAACATTTGTCTCATCACACAACACTTTTTCAGCTGAGCACTTTTTGTCTCTTCCATGGAGAATGATTTCAAACTTTAAAATTTAAAATGATACACGAATAAAGGGCAAGGTAGGAGATGTGTCAACACAGCAGAGATGCTGTGGTGGGCCTTCCTCCAGCATTTACTGTCACGTTCCCATCCCAAACTCTAAATAACCAGGTGGTATTTGGTAGGACAACTTAAAGTTAGCCTAAAATAAGAATGGCATTAGGCACTGACATATCAGCACTGAAAAAGTGATACACACTTTTTGGCGTAGATGTGTCAGCCCCTACTGTCATTCTTGCTTTAAGCTAACTTTAAGTTGTCCTACCAAATCCGGAGCGATAAATAACAGTTTCTGTTCCCCACCTATGTTCCCACCATAAACACTCAAATCTTGGTTTTTTTTCTGTTACGAGAAGTGCAGATATGACCGATCTAGAACATCCCCATGCCCCACCTCCTACTTTTCACTGGCCGCTAATGGCCCTTGAAATTTACCTCGTGGCAGATGACACTTGTCATCTGAAAAGAGGGTGACATGGAGAAACACATGGGCCAATAATGAGCTGCCAATTAAGCTCCAGCTTGTCAGTAGAATTTAGAAAAGAAATGAAAAAAATTGAAGGCATATTGATCAAACAGCATGTTCATCAAAACCAAAGTTTTATTTCAATAATTTATCCACCAGAAAGGCAAGAACAGTGTAACCTTTAAAACAATGGTCTTGATCTACCCTATTCCACAAAAACGTGGTTTGTCTGTCTGTTTACAGAATGCCAATATCCACAAAACGACCAACATTTTTTGAACCAAAACCTAAGGAAGAAGAAGAAGAAGAAGATATGACAATGTACATGTGTTACCAAAGCTATTGATGAACCCAAAACAAACTCAAACCCACATTTGAAAGGGGGGAAAAAGAAGAAAGAAAAGGATGAGGCTGGTAAATGACCTATTGTATGAACCCTACCTCCTATACATCCCAACCGTCCTTCCGACCATCGAATTCCCATTTCCGATTAGCCAGATTCCCATACATCTCTGAGAATTTAAGAAGGCATTCACTTCTTATCTTGTAATGCACCTGTGTATTCCGGCTGATCGCCACCCCAGAGAACTTTGACGTGTCAATTGCCCATGCAGGCCTCACATATTCCACTGTCCTCGACGAGCTCGCATTTGCATACAGGAAATTCAAAAGCACATCTTCACAGTTGAAGTACTTGTCCACCAACTCCCTCCCTGCCTTGGCTTCTTCACTCCAGTACCTCTCAAATGCTACCTTACTGTCTATGAAAGCAGCCCCTGTCAAAATCATGTTATACCCCTTGTGAGTCCGAGCATACTTCTCGGCCCTGTATTTCAGTGGGCTCCCATCGATAAGACGTGGGTAAAACCCAACTATCCTATCAGGATGCTCCCGCCATGCCCTGAACCCACGTTCAATGTCATCACACGTCATCATAATGTCATCATCAAGCTCAAGAACAGGACGTGTCTTAATTTTTGGGTCCACCTTGAACCGATTGTTCAGTGAGTTCTGCTTCTCTACTCTGATCCTAACCGGCACCACGGAGTCTAAATCACTACGATCAGGAGGTTGCCCTTTGTTCCACACCACAACGATTTCCCCTACTGATGAACACCTTGAGTAATGTTTCACAAACATTTTCAAATTCCACAGCCGAGCTTCGTAAGTCATTGTCAGTAACGTGAACTGTGAATAATGACCCTTCCATGAGTAAGCTTCACTAGCACCATTGCCGCCATAAATATATCCAACCCCCAGGCACATTAACACTACCCCTAATATGAATATTGAAGAGAGAACCAATCTTCCAGCACAAGTGCTGGGCTTCATCCGGCCTCTTACAGACAAACTTATTCTGTTCAAGCGGGTACAGAACCGCCTCAACTTGGAAGATAATAAATGTGAGCGCTCCCACTCCCATGCTGAGAAGGCATCGCTTCTTTTTACCGAGCCTTGGGGGCACCAGCTGAGGGGGAAGATACACTTGACAGCACCCAGCAATACTCCCACTAGTATAATCAGTGCAACCACACCTGCAACTGCAACAGAGCCAAGAATAAATCTACGAACAGAATCTCCTGAAGGAACGCGGTCTCCATCCATCACCCCAATCCATTCACCAGAGCTTAGCTGTTGCACATCTAGGTGATGATAACGAGCACCATTCCAAGCATTTCGGCCCTTCACAGCCTCTTTTATGCCCAGTGGGACTTCAACTTCCTTGTATTCATGCTCATTAAGAACCTCCACCTTGAAGGCACGCACTCGCCGCCCATATGTTTCACCACAATCTTGACCGATACGGTAGAGGTTTCCATTGTATGTAAATGGCCTGCCTCCATTCCGAGCACCCAAGCTCTTATCAGTGTTGTAAATAGGGTTCTGCTTGTGTGGTTTCCAGGGACCAAGTGGTGAGCTACCATACCAGATTTCCAGCTCTCCATTCTTCTTGGTGCCAAAACCACTATGATCTGAGCCGAAGAGCCAGAATTTACCATTATAGTTTATCATAAAAGAATCCACGAGGGGCCTATCCATGATAACCTTCTCCAGTGTCCATTGGAGAGGAAAGTTAAGTGCCCGATAGAGACGCAGTTCCCCTTTCTGACTGCTTTCAGGCATCATGTAGATCTGTTGGAAACAAAAACTCACCGCTAAGGATCTCCAAGAGTTTAAAAAGGTTCAAGAACAAAATTTAAACTCCAAGAGAAAAAAATCCCTGGACTCTAGAACAGCCAAGCACAACAAATAAACAAACGAGGGTTTATCTTACTTGGTCGAGGTAGTTGAAAACATACGGGTAAGAGAGATGCCATTCCTCATCCAAGGCAATGCCTAATTGCTGCCACGTTGCACCCTTATCAATACTTTTAGCAACCCCAATGTCTCCTTGCAAGGTAACTGAATTCTTGCTTTCATAAAACAGATAAAGAGCATCCCCCTGAATCACAATGCCAGTGTAGTTGAATAAGGCATTAGTAAATCCATTAAAAAGAGCACAAAATAAAATAAAAAATAAACAAGGACTAAGCTAATGTATTCAAAAATCAAATAGCTTTGGATTAATTGAAAAAAGGATTTAGGAATAGCTTAATGAAAGTTTTGAAGCTCATGCAAACATGTAGACCCTTTGAGCTTAGATATCAGCACTAGGCAAAGTCTTCAAAAACAATGTTATCTACCACTGCATCTGTTGGCACCCTTATCCCCAACTAGGAAGAAAAGTTACGAGTTATGACAAGATTAAGCAGAGAGGGCAAATATCTCCATATTTGCAAGTTAATGAGCTTTGTCTCCTTGAATACAAAACATATCGGCATCAATGAATACTTGTGATATCCCCTACATTGAAGTTGGGTTGATACAAGAGTTAAAGAAAAATTCAGTGCATTAACCATTAGTTGGCAGAATTTATGTGAACCAGCCCCAAGGCATATTTAGCCACCAATTGCTATAACAGTGTCCACTTAGTTTGCCAGCTAAAGCCTTTAAATTGGCATGTTCATTCTATCTTTTCTTTAAAAACAATGCCCAACATATTCAGTTCACCATCTTCTCATACTGCTGCATTTCAGTTAGGAGTTTCATTGATGTGGGACGACATCGCTAAGAGTCATGTTTTTATGTTTCTTTCTTGCTTACATATTTTTTGGGAAGTAAGGGGTATTTTTGTCATTTTCATATATTAGATGAAGGGTCCGACCATTAGGTTTTGTTCTTTGAGTCTTCTTTTAGTGTTTTTGAAAGTTACGTAAGTTTTGGTCAAGTTGGTAGAGGATGTTATAAATTTTTTGCACATTTTTCTGTGCAAGGGGCTGGACACCCCCCTATTATAAATTTAGAGCTTATAAATAGTTCTTATAAGTTATAACTCCAGTGTTGGAATAAAAGTGAATGAACGAATATTGATTGCTGGCTGCTACTGTTGTTTGGTTGAGTGATTCCTAGGAACCCTAAGAGTATTCTAGGTGTTTTTCTTATTTTTTCTGCTCTCTTCCTTTCTACAAAATTTTCCACTACTCCATTGGTGTTTTCAACTACATGGTGAATTCTATTTAACGATTAAAGATTGATCAAATTGATGTTTGGACTGATTAACATTTTCTCATAAAGTATTGATTAGTTTTCAATTTTCCCTAATTTTCAAAACCCCAGTTCACTACTAAAAGTATTGATTAGTTTTCAATTTTCCCTAATCTTTCACTTAATTGAATAGATTCCAACTATTTCTTTAAGTTCTCAAAGTTTCCCCTTTCTTCTTTTAGGGATTTCAATACAGCACAGTCCTAATTCCTCATTTGAATCTTTAGATTCTAAACCAATACCTAAAAATCCTATCTTCTCATTCCAAAGTACTTCAATTTCATTCCTTAGTCAATCCCAAACAGATTCCCCTTCAACCTTAAACTCGAATTACCAAACTTTACTATTTTACCCGATCTCCCTAATCTATCCTAACATCAATTGGTATCAGAGCATTTCTTCCTGCATCATTCACCTTCACAACCAATGTCAATTTTAGGGAAGTTATTACTATTTCACTGTTTTAGGGAGGAGGGAAGCAGAAGATAGAGGGTGGCCCAGTGCACGAGGCTCCCGCTAACGCGGGGTCTGGGGAGGGCAAGATGTACGCAGCCTTACCCCCATTT
>JAOXJP010291789.1:0-18783 GCA_025762735.1 Platanus orientalis | reverse complement strand
GTGAAACATAACTTTTTACATATATATATATATATATATATATATATATATATTTATTTATATATATATATATATATTCTCACATTTTCTTTCATTTTCTATCAAAATCTTTGCAAATAGACATAGCCGTATAATAATTTCTCTCTCTCTTGGCAATCCGCTTTAGTTTGTTTGATTTACCTTTTATCTATTTATAAGAGAAACCAATGGTTTAAAAAATAAAATAAAGTGAAAATTTTATTCATAACGAAACAGACTATCAATAAATGAAGTTACCCTTTAAAAGGCCTTACATTAAAGTTCGCTTGTGGATGAGAATGATTGTAATACCACACCTACCTTCATAAACACGGGAATGGAACATGTACTTTAGCTACGTCCTCTCAATAATGCACAATCTAGTTAACGTATATGTTGTGCAAGTCTCATACGTATTCGAAGGTGCTAAACATTACTTCCCCTTATTTTTGTTAGTTTAATTTCCTAAATTTACTTTTAAGTAAAGATGATTGAATGGAACTTCATAAAAATTAACCATGTGTATGTAAAGTGCAATCAATAACCCAGGTTTTCTGATTGTTTTATGATGAATGGACAGGTTGAGAATGAGTACGGGAAGTGTGAGTGAGGACTACTGTCTAGGATGGGCAGCAAGAGATGTGTCTGGAGTGCTATCGCCTTACAAATTCAGCCGCGGGTATGGCACAATGCTACTACGTTTAGTTCTTCATATATCACATGTTCAGGTGACGCACTAGTATTTTGTTTTCATCTGATCATAGAGGATGACAACAAACGAAGCTAGCTGCTCTGATCAGCTCGGAGCTCGGCTCGTCATGAGTCAAGCCTGAGCCTCATTTTAAGTTCATCATACTGAACCTAAACCTGGATTTGAGCTCATTTTCTAAATGAGCATTATCTGAGTTTCACTAAGCTCAACTTGTTAAAAGCTTGATTTGGTTAATATTTTACTGCCTAATGGTTTAATCAAACCGAGCTGAGCTCGACAACTCGGCTTTGCCTTCATGTGACAAGCCTGAGCTGAGCTGGGCGAAGCCCAGCTCATTGTCACCCCTATATATAAGGACTGGTAAATGTAATTCTATATTTTCATGTTCATCATTTTATTCTTTGCATCTATGTGTATATTTTTTCAGAGATATGCTTCTATTCATCATGTTTTCCTTGATCTTTCAAAAAATGCATGAAATAAATTTTTTCCTTCTCTTGGATACTTAGTGAAGCATAGAGCATAAAGGACAGAAAAAAATGTTGAAATAAATTAAGTTTACTAACTCTAACTTCTCCTACAGCCTTAGGGTTTTAGGAGAGACGGTTAATTGCTTTATTTAATATGGTATCAAAGTCAAGTCAGGTTGCAAGTTCAAATCTCGTGGAAGTATTCTCCCGGATGTTTATTGCATGTGCGTGCATGTCTTGTGGACTTGCTCTCCAAGTGTTCCTAGGGGAGAACAATGTTCCTCCTTAGGGGAATGTTGGAGTATATTAATTGTTGTATCCCCTAACACCTTAAAGTTTTGGGAGAGTTGGTTAAGTCACTATTAATATAGTATCAAAGCAGGTTCCCCCGGGCTTTCTGTGCGAATGTAAATATGTATGTTTTATGGCCTCGCACCTAGCTCCACCCTATTCATTGTCCAGGAGTGTCCCTCCTGAGAGAATGTGTTGAAATATATTAAGTATATTAACTGTAACCTCTCCTATAACCCTAGGATCTTAGATCTCCTATAACCCTAGGATCTTAGTAGAGATGGTTAATTGCTTTATTTAAGAGAAAAAAGAAACACTTTTTACTGTAACTGTCTGTCTTTTGGGTGGGTGCCTTTCGTTGTACTCCATCCTTTCTTTGTATTGATAAATTGTTCATATTACCAATCAAAAATAAATAAATCTTCTAACATTTACATGATGTGTAAAAGCAATGGTGAATCTATATACCATCTTTTCTCACATTGCAATTAGCCCTTCAACATAATAGGTCTTTATTAGGTCCTTCTGTTATCTCGGAGTTTCTATGGCATTGGAATTTCAGTTCCTTTGTAATCAGGTGAATTCAGTGGCACGCTAGTCAAATCAGCACCTTTAGGAATCGACATTTACCAGTTTCAGCTCCTTTTACCCTGAGCCTTAAATAAACCCTAGAATTACTGTGTTTTTAGTCCTGTTACTTTTATACTTTCAACACTAATCCTAAACATCCCTAGTGTTGGTAGAAAGGAGAATTCATTACTGACAACCAGACCAGACAGAAAAGCAAAGCCTGGAATGTTAGCCCCACTAGCTTTGCACATATGAGCCCCAAAGTTAACCACTTTATATACACGAGGGAAAGCCATTTGCACAAGCTTACTAGTTACTACATAAATGTTGCAGTTCAAAACCAGAGCCATAGATACAAATGGTCAATTAGCATACGAATAACGCTCACAGAATCACTTTCAAAAATGATATTTTTAGCTTTAGCTTTCATGTTCAACTCCAAGCCTACGAGAGTGGCCTGGCATTCCACCACCAAAGGATTGATCAACATAACACCCTGAGGAGATAATCTTCATTAGTTTCAGCTCCTCTGACCCTGATTGCTATCCCATACGGTCAGCATAGTCTTTTTCAATTCCCTATAGAACCATCCCTTAAAGGACTAAGCTTACTATATTCTAGTTTTCTTGAACCCTTGTACAGTTTTAAATCATTCTTATTGTTAAAATATCAATATTCCTAATTTTCAAGATTTCTATCTTGTACTTATTGGACGGATACCTTCAACCTGTTTATGTCCCATTAAACGCTACACTTATTGCATGTAAGATTATTATTATTATTATTTTAAATTCAAGACATCCTAAGTCAATGTATAAAATAAATAAAATTTTTGGTCTTAGCTCTCCTTAATTTGCAGTCTAAGCCTCCTAAAGTGGTCTTCTTAAATAAAGCAATTAACCGTCTCTCCTAAAACCCTAAGGTTGTAGAAGAGGTTAGAGTTTATATACTTAATATATTTTAACACTCCCCTTTAGGGGTAACACTCCTAGACAACGAATACGGGGGAGTTAAATGCGAGTCCTTAGAACATGCATACATGTGCACAAAGAGCCTGGGAGAATAATTGTGTCCATGGGGAGATTTGAACTCGCGACATAAAACCTGCTCTGATACCATCTTAAATAAAACGATTAACTGTCTGTCCTAAAACCCTAAGGTTGTAGGAGAGGTTTGAGTGAATGTTCTTAATATATTTCAACGGGTCTTATCTGTTATTTCTAGAATTAATGCTTCGAGTATTGGGGCACTTCCATTTGTGATTAATCACTAACTAATGCGGAAAAACCCATGCAGGATAGTTGGATGTGATGATGTTTCGCTGAAAATAACACACTGTGGAGTTTGTTATGGTGATGTCATATACAGCAGGAATAAACATGGACTGTCAAAGTACCCCGTGGTGCCTGGGTATGTGCATTCTATAATTCAAATTATATGTTAAAGAATTGCTTTCTTGAATTAATTTGAAACAATGTATTAATAATGTTGTGTACCAGACATGAAATCGTTGGAATTGTCAAAGAGGTTGGTTCCAATGTTCACCGCTTCAAAGTTGGTGACCATGTTGGCGTGGGAACATATGTCAACTCATGCAGAGAATGTGAGTATTGTAGTGATGGGCTAGAAGTTCTCTGCTCAAAGGGTGCTACCTACACTCTTAACGGTGTTGATTTGGATGGTACAATTACAAAAGGTGGATTTTCGAGTTATTATGTAGTTCATGAGAGGTAAGTCACTTAATAATACTACTGCTAAATTATGTTGCATCCCTTTTGTATGTTTTTTTTTTTTTTTTTTTTAATTTAAATTTTTTACTATTATCGTATCAAAGAATATCAGTGTCTGAAATCATTCTCATACTTGTCTGGTGCTAAACCGAGAAGTCTCCATACTTATTATAAGCATTGCCTGTGCGTTGAAAGAGCTGCAACTATTCCACAAATGCTGTTTTTTGTTATTGGTTTTATTAGAATTTTCCATACATTAGAGTAGATGATTCTGTCTTTATATGTGTTTTATGAATTCCACTTGTCCCTTGTTTGTGATTCTTGTGTGAGTATATCTAAGGAAATCCTTGAAGAAGTAAATCAGTAATCATTAGGGAATAGGGATGAACTATTATTACTTTCTAAGAATCCTAATATTCTCCTCCTCTCATATTTCTTAATTCTTCTTTCTTCACTTTTCTACTTGATAATCAAAGAAAAGACTACCTGAGTGGTTGGGAAATTTCTCAAACTTGTATATCTGCATGGATCTCATCATCAGCTAAACTTTTAGATGGTGATTAAATCCTTGCTATGGCTCGAGGCAGTCAATAAGCAAGCATATGAGGCACTAATGTCCCTTACATTGCCAGGGGACATCTAGTTTTCAATATTCATTCTTTTGTTTCAACCTTGTGTCTAGTTTGTAATATTAATGATATGCCAATGCAAGAATATTGAATTGATCCCCTGCTACCAAGGGATAATGGTCTAGCTAGACATAAATTAGTGTTTTGATGGTGCTGAATCCACAGGTACTGCTATAGGATACCTGATAATCTCCCATTAGCTTCAGCAGCACCCTTACTGTGTGCTGGAATTACAGTTTACACTCCCATGATGCGCCATAAGATGAACCAACCTGGTAAGTCTCTTGGCGTGATTGGGCTCGGTGGCCTTGGTCATATGGCTGTGAAGTTTGGAAAGGCATTCGGATTAAATGTAACTGTCTTCAGCACAAGCATATCCAAGAAGGAGGCGGCTCTGAATCTCCTAGGAGCAGACAAGTTTGTGATCTCCTTTGACCAACATCAGATGAAGGTAATATTCACAAAGCTTCTTGTTGACTTGTAGTAAGATGGTTGACGTAAATCTATTTTCTTTTCTAGTGTAAGCTGAAATACAATTGGTAACAAGAAATTATTTTTCCTTACAGGAAATGGAAAAATCCCTGGACTTTATAATTGACACAGCATCTGCAAGTCATTCATTGGATCCCTACTTGTCACTCCTGAAGCCTGTTGGCAATCTAGTAATTGTGGGCTACCCGAATGAGTTCAAATTTCATCCCTCAAGCCTTCTTCTGGGTACCTCTTTCCAGCATACTTCCCTTTAAATTTGATTGCATTTATTGTTGTATTAATCATCCATCTCCTCACTTCACAAATTAAATTGACTTTTTGCAGATATGAGAACAATTTCTGGGGGTATCCCAGGGGGTACAAAGGAGACACAAGAAATGATAAATTTCTGCGCCGCCCACAAAATCTATCCGGAGATCGAAGTCATTCCGATTCAGTACGCAAATGAAGCACTAGAGAGGCTAATAAACAGGGATGTTAAGTACCGTTTTGTGATTGATATCGAGAACTCCCTGAAGTGATGCCGTGCTTTATGCACACGATATACAGTATTGCTTGTTTAATTTTGAGTTTATCAGATTAAATAAACAGTAGCAGATAGCCATCTCAGACGAGTTGGGGGAGGTTACTCCTTTTGACAGCAATTGGGATATGTCTGATTGTCTGGTCCTGCAGGCCTTTATATAGTTTGTTCATGCAAACAAATATATAGATAGCCTTTATGTAGTCCATATAGAAAAATAAAACTGATAGATAAATAAAAGTTCTGCTTTTGTTCCTTACATACGCATCTTGCTCATGATTTATTTACTATATAACCCGCCATGGTTTTTGGCTTTACCTTGTGTTCAAATAAATATTCCATCTCGTACACTACTTGTTTAGACTTGATACACGATATGTAACATGTCGCCCAAAGTGGGTATCTTTTTACCAAAAACCAATAAAAAGTGGGTATATGCGTTTCACGTTAACTTCTTTCCCAGTGGCTCATGTCAGCCAATAGTCTTTTTGCCTTTGGCCATGGGGCATAGAAAGAGCTACAGAAAGGATGTTTCTGTCCAGGACACAAGGGACATCATATGGAATAAAATGGGTGGTGGATGAATTTTTTTTTTTTTTTAAATGGAATATGCATTTTATTCCATATGACAGCCCCTGGTGTCTTAGACACCATCCTAGACATCAAATGCTGGGCAGAACATCCTTTCCCACAGAGCTGGATTGCCTTGTTAGACCTTCACGAGGTAGAAAACCCATCAATGCAGCATGCAAAAGCCTAAAGCCACATGACAGAATACAACCGGATTTTTTTTTTCCTTTGTGATTGAGTGCACCCTGCAAATCTCTCAATGGCATGCCTTGTGATGTAAATGTGGAGGGGGAACAATTTTTCTGTGACCAATGTGCGATCACACCACATGATGACATGTGGTGTGTAAAGGGTTAAAAGTGTTAAAACATAGGTATTTGTCCGAATCGGGATGTGTTGAAATTTGATTTTTAACAAAAATGCTGAAAAATCAATCCTAACATGACACGTAATGCCCACTAAACAGGATCAAAGAAAGATGTTAATGATCATGTATAGTGGATAGTTAGGATAATATTTACCAGAGAGAGAAACAATGTGAGAGTGAGACACGGGAATGCCAGGCCGACCTTGTTTGTTCATTTAGGGTCACACCAAATCCAACGTGCTTGAAGGATAATACTATTTGTCCAAGAGCAAGAGCAATTAGTACACATGCCCCTAGGATTTTGTGTGCCCCTTAAAGTGCCCCTAACATGTGCCGCATGATAGGGGGACAAATCACATCAAGAAGTGATTTACACCTTCCCAAAAAGTGTAAATTACTTTTTGACCTGATGTGTCCCCCCTTATGCAGGGGAGATGTTAGGGACACTTTAAGGAGGTGCACCAAATCCTAGCCGGTACACGTGGGGCCCGAGTCAGAGATCAGGTTGCCATCCGCCTGAGAACAAATCCTCTGGGACAAGCATAAAATGCATTAATTGGAAACTGCCATCAAAACAAAAACAGGACATGCATATAGAAAGAAAAAAAAAAAAATCAAAATTGGGTGAGAGTTTTAATACATGTCATATTGTAAACTTGAAAGTGGGCCCACTCTTAACCACATGTCGTTCTTTAATAGTAGTTTCACTAACTATATTTTAAGCTTGTTGCAGAGGATTTGCATTCTATTCACCATTATCATACAGCATAGGATTTGCATTCTATTCACCATTATCATACGGCGTAGGATTAGGATATTAACGGCCGGCTTTGTCTCATTGCTCATCCCTAAGGATTTGGTGAGACCACTTAAAGTGAGCCTAAGGAGAGAATGACATTAGGGGTTGACACATCAGTGCCAAAAAGTGAAAAGCACCCCCAAAAAGTGTAAATAGCTTTTTCAGTGTTGATGTGTAGTACTCTAAAACCCATACTTCTCTAGGGTACCGAATCCCGAGGTATTAGACTTCAAATCACACGATACCTATAAAAAACAATGCATACATTTGGTGACGTAATTGTGCAACTAGGCCCACTAAGAAGAATTCCCGAGTTCATATACCTTGATAGACCACAGTAAAAAAGGTTATCCATGTACACATATTATACTAAAATGATTTCATTAATATATATAAACATATAGTCCAATACAAAATATCACCTATCCCACAAGCAGAATATACAGAACGAAAACAACTATACAAAGTTTAATTTTAATCTACCTTTGCAGTCCTAGTTATAAACACGAGCTTTCAGGTCATAGGATCTCGTTCTACGGGGCAAGAAAATGGCTCACAATCTGTAGGAAGGAAATTGTGGGATGAGGTTTGGGAAAGCTTAACAAGTAAATCTAATATTTTAAAATTTTATAGTAAAAATAAAATAAAGAAATAATATTCAAATAATCCGATGAAAATACATTCGATAAAGTTTAATAGCGTTGATACTTACAATTGATGTACAATGGATGCATTGTGTAAAGTAATTGGTCATTACTTGTATTGGTCTTGTAACTATAGGTGTTGATGCCAGGTAAACAAGAAACAGTCTTAACCCTTAGCCGCTTATACCAAATGGTTAAAACACTAGACCTAATCTTGGGCATTAAGTACAAGGTGGCTTCTCGTTAAGCTCTAACCCACAGTTATGATTAAACACCCTGAGTCAATGTCACAATAATAAATAAAGCCATATGTAGCAAAGAAAACAAATTATATAGTCTGAATAATTTATGCGAATCATGTCAACATAAAAATTATGTATTATACTAGATGCATGTAACACAATTGTAAAGCATCAATAGTGGTCGAAGACTATCTCAATTCGTAAGCCGGGACAGATGGAAGACAATTCTAACCCCCAAGTGATTGAATCACCAAACCTAATATTAGACATTAAGCACAAGGTGGCTTCTCACTATGCTCTAATCCATGTTATTTTTCTTTTCTTTTTAAACTCTTTTAAGGAAGCACCCATTTTTATCTTTTATGTTATTTTTAAGGAAAAACATAATTTCTTTTTAAGCTGTTTAAGGGAGCGCCCATTTATTAACATATATTATCAAAATGCATACAAATATCTATGTCATGCAATGTTATGCATTACAAATGTCTTAACTATGATTAATCAATTCGATGCAAATTTAAATGTCTTATTCTATTAATAATGTGTAAACATCTTGTAATCATGTCAACCAACATAAGCCTTTCAAGATAATATAAAGGTAAATTAAGCGTTACTAAGATAAAACCATATAAATAAATAATATGTTATACAATGGATAATGAATGACAAATATTTCCATCAATTACCAAACCATACACCAAATTTTATGTGTAAGGACTTAACCCCTCTAGCTATGACGTCTAGGTGTGAATACCTACTCTACCACGCTAGGTTGTTTATTGGATTGACCCCTTGGTTTATCCTTACGGACAGAGACCCTTGGCTTCTCCCCGTGGGTTGACCCATTAGTCTCTCTCGAAAACATGTCATTACTTTTGGAGTTGTAACTAACATGAAATTTCCTATTCAAACATAGAAATCACTAAACTCTCAATTTTTATACTTAACTTGGTGTAACTTCTTCCACCTCTTAAAATCCTTATTATTCATTCACAACAAAAGAAAAACCATATAATAAAGTTTAAAGTCATTTAAAAAATTAAATTCAAATTTCATTTCATAAATTTAAGCAAAACTCTAACAAGTTTCATCCATTCATTCAAATTCTCTTATCAAACAAACTCTATCAAATGCAAAGATACAAAAACAAATTTACCTATAATTTTTTTTTTTAAATACAACAAAAATACATCATTTATACTAGTAACTAAGATAAAAATAAATTAAAACCTTATAAAATAGAAATTATATTATCTACAAATTGAAAACCATAACTATAAACTTAAAAAATTGAGGATTATTTACCTGATTCTATACAAGAAAACCTTCACAAAATCACAACAAAACCTTAATCTTCTTCTTTTATTTGTTTCTCCTCTTCTATTCTACGGTTTTATGTAAGAGACTTGAACCCTATTTTTTCCATTGACATAAAAAAATTGGATTCTTGCATGATGTGTTAGCCCCCAATGGCATTATCACCTTAAAGCTCACTTTGAGGGTCTCACCAAATCCAACAAAGCCTCAACCTTCTTCGTGATTTATTTTCTTCTGCCCTAGGTTTTATGTAAGAGGCTTGAGCCCTATCCTCTATCCTTTCCATTGACATTAAAAAAATTCGGATTCTTACTGTCAGCCCCTAATGTCATTATCACCACAGGCTCGCTTTGGTAACTACCAAATGAAAGGTATGCACTTTATTGTGTATCTGACAAAGTTATTCACAAAAAATTTAATTTTTTTTTGGAATACGTGTCGTGCTGTAGCTCACTCAAGACGATATTGGCAAGACTTTAAGGGCAGGAGAGGACTGTTATTTTCCGGTGGTGGTAGGAAGTAGTTCAACTTCAACGTGCAATTGACGCGTCTCCTACATTATAATATCTCACTCACTAACTAACGGAGTGCGTCATTGGCCCAAGCGCGAAAATCGGTCAAAGCCGATCTTGAGGGAAGCGGCGTTTGTGAGGAACAGAGTGGATCAAAACCCTTTGATTTTACAGTAAAATAAACACAGATCACTTTGCCCTACGAGGTATACCATCCTCTGAAAAGGAACAACCTTTGCTCTTTCCCCGTCTTTCAGCCATATCGGTAAGTCCTCACTCGAAACAATCTCTTCCTTGCTCTTTAATCTATTTAAGCCGTGTGCCCTGTTTGGCAATCATCAGTAACCCTTGCTTCTGATTGTTTTTATGGTTGGTGGACAGGTTAAAAATGAGTACGGGAAGTGTGAATGAGGAGTGCCTAGGATGGGCAGCAAGAGATGTGTCTGGACTGTTATCACCCTACAAATTCAGCCGCAGGTATGACGCAGTGCTAGTACATTTAGTTCTTCATAATTCAGATCTTCAGGTAATACAGTATTCTGTTATCTTCGGATCATAAGTTGATAAGAAGAAGTGTTGAATTGGGTGAACCTTTGATGATATAGGGGAATTTCAAGTCCATGCCAAATAGTTGTTTATGTGTGAACCAGTAGGCTGTGCTGCTATGCTTTATGGCTGAGAATTATTTCCCTGTTAAAGAATGATATAATAGATTAGTGAATGGAGTTCAAGATGGTTTTCTTCAATTTTTTTATTATTTTTTATTTTTTATATTTCAGAAATGTATGTTATTAATTCGACTCGTATTTGTTCACCATGCTCTCCTTAATCTTTTGGGTGTATGAAATGGTTATTTCACAACCATTGTTTGTATGCTTTGTGGAGCATATAACGTAGAAGGTAAAACAGGAAACTCTGTTTAATGTAGCTGTCTTTCTATTCACTTGTCTCTTTGTGTCTGTGACTGATACCCCCGTTTTAAGACAGTAACATACACACTTTTGTTCAATGGATAAAGAACATAACTTTATTGAAAAGATAAAGAATAGGAAAATACAAGAGAGAGGCTTCACCAAGACAGACGTTACACAGGCAATGATGAGGTTTATGAGTAACCCTAGTAGCTCTGCTTTTGGGGCTAAGTAGCCCGCCAAGTCATTAGTGTTCATAAGCACACTCTGGAAAGAGAAATTCAAGGTTTGAGCAAAGAAGTGATCTCCCTAATAATATGGAAAAGCCCCCAAGTCACAAGGCTCTCACTGGATCCCCACCTAACAGCGTTGTTCCCGGAATTCCCTTCTAGAAAAAGAAACGTGGGGCTGGCATATTTGGAAAACGTAAATGGCTAAATCTGAATACAATAGGAAGGGACTATTTTTTTTTTGGGTAATTAACCATTTTATTGAAGAGAGAAAAAAACTAAAATACAACAAACAGTCCAAAGAGAGCTAAATTACAACAAAGGTAAAACGAAATCACAGAAAATGGAAGATTGCCCTACACCCCAATTGGCTAAAGAAACAGCCAACCCATTCCGAGATCTAAGGACATGAGAAATAGAACAATCCAGACTATCCTTGATCTTATGGATGAGATGAGAATACCCCCAGCTGTAAGGGACATTACCACTAATCCAACTAATAACCACCAGAGAGTCACCCTCAATGATGATTTTAGATGCCTCCAAGTTATGGAACTTGCGGAGACCCATGAGAAGGCCAAAGATTTCAACCTTTAGCGCATCACAAGGATCTAAAGGACATGCGGACACCCAAACAATAGCCCCATTACAGTCTTTGACCACACACCCGAAACCCACAAACCTTGGGTTGCCTTTAGAAGCACCATCAAAGTTAAACTTTAAAACTCCCATTGGCGGAGCGACCCAAGTATCAACCCTCTCATCCTTCAGATAAGAGCAAGAAGAAATAGAAGATACCCTATCTCACAAAAAAGTCGAAAGAGAAAGCCCGTAGAATTCCTTAGAAGTAAAACACCAACTTCCTAGCTTTCGAGTAATAGAATCAATCACATCCAACCGGATCCTTTGCCATAAAAAATTCTTCAATTCCGCTCTTTCCAAATACCCCAAATCACAGCTTGGAGCAGGGCGTTCCAAAAATATTTCCTTCTTTCATTCATACCCTAAGAGGTCCATTGAGAGAAAAAGTCTAACATATCATTCGGCATGACCCAAGCACGATTAATGCTGCCAAAAAAATAATCCCATATTGATGAAGCAAAGGGACAGTGGATAAATAAATACTTAGCTGATTCCTCATTGACTTTACACATTACACACCAATTAGGTCTTAACATAATAAAGGGCCTTCTTCTCTGCAACACATCCATGGTGTTAATACGAGATAAAGAAATAGTCCATGCAAAAGAAACAATCCATGCAAAATAAGGGACTATTAAAGTCCCTTCTCTCTAATAATTGCATAATAACTAAGGATGACCCTCTCAGTATGGTCACAAAAAATGCCCCTCTTCTCCTGACAGGCTTGCATTCCCAAGAGAAGACCAACTTAATATTATCAGTCCATTAGGAAGAGACCACAGAGCCCAGATAGTTCCCAGATATGCCATAGCAGTTGTAGAATAGTAATTTAATTGCTTTCTATTGCCATATGCATTTTTCTGATATTCCATAGTGTTGTTTTATTTATTAAAAGACCTAGAGGAACTTCTAGTCTTGGCTTTATGTAGATTATAACATTTCCCTTGTTTCTTGTGTGGGTGTGCCCATGGACATGCCTGCATGCTTATATTGTGAGTATGTAAGAAGGGAAATAAGGTCATATATGGTGTCTATGAAAATAACTAGTTGTACGTGGTCTGTCCATATATATTATTTATATAATAAAGCAGAGGAGAATTGACCCATACGATTCTCTCTCCCATTTAAACTCTAATCTCTCCTATTTTCTTTCTTCTTCATCTTGACCTTCTCTTATACTTGACTTACAACAAGGAGGTTTACTACATGGTATTAGAGCATGGCCAAATTCATCCCACTTAGAAGATCTTAGAAAACTCCAAGGTCAAGGGTTGACATCAGCAGACTGTATGACGAGTGGTTGTGGGGGCTGTGCTATGTGGATTGGACCATATGTGGTGACGTTTTTCTTTTGTTGGAGGGTTTATGGGTCGATTTTTTTTTTCTTTTTATCAAAAAAAAAAAAAAAAAAAAAAAAAAAAGGAAATGGTCCTTTGATAGTGAATCATTTGATTTCTGGAGATCAGTTGTAGCTTCAATATCTCAAGTTATAGTGTTTGAAGACAGCTAGGAGGTGTTTCCCTATGTCTAACGCATAGTTGCTAGGAAGCTTGGTACAAGGTGGAAACTCACTTCCTGAGAAGTTCATTTGGGAAGCTAATTCAATTCCGCTTCCTCAAATAGTGGGAACTCACTTCCTGTATTTGGAAAGCATGGCGAAGTCATTGGGAAACCTCTAAAGAATCGACTAGGAAGTGATCAAAGAAGTGAAATTTTTATTTATTTAATATAAGCCAATGCTATTAGCATTGAATAAAATATTTTTTTATGAGATTTAATATTGATTTTATTGGTTAAATTATTTTATTCAATCAAATAAAAAAAGATTTGAATCCAATGGTTTTTATATAAGGTCTTCTATAGTTCAAAGATGCCTAATTATTTAGAAAAATCTTATGTAAGGTAAAACCTAAGGTATGTTTGGCCATAGTAATGACAATGTGATTTGGATATTGATTTATATGTGTTGATGGATACCACAATGCTGCCCCTTGCGATCACTCTAGAAACAAGCCCACGGGTGTGATGTCGTATGTCATAAGAGATTTGAGTTTGCCTTCTCCTAATACCAATTGGTCTTAGGTAGACTGATGGCTCACGGTCCGACAAGTGGTATCAGAGCCAGGAGGTCATAGGTTTGAGTCGCGGGAGCATCATCGTTAGGGGGGGTCCATCTTATCCCAGTGATGTTTCTAAAATGAAGAACAGATTGAAAGAAACAGGATTTTGGAGTTACTTAAATGCCTCAATCTTGAGTATGATCAGGTTTGTATTCATCTACTAGGTAAAGAATCTCTCCCATCCCTGAATCAAGTTTATGCCTATTTCCAAATGAGGAGAGTTGATGAAGTACTATGCTACCATCCTCTATACTTGAGAAATCAACATTTATTTCTAAAAAACCAACATTTAGATTCATCTCAAGATGAGTAGAACTGGTGGGAGTGGGAGAGGTGGTGAAATGGACAGGTAGTGTGCCTATTAATGATAAGGACAAGTTAAAATGTGAACATTATGGATGCTTTTGTCATACCAAAGATCAGTGATAGGATCTTAATGTCATCCTCATCCATAATGATTTCCTTTTGGTTTTGGTTGTGATGGTAGATTTGGTGACAATTTTGGTTCTAGTGCATACTCCATTATAGCCACTGCTTTGACTCCTTCTAGCAGTACATCAACCCCAAAACTCAAATCTTATGATAATAGTTTCTATAAAGAAGAGGTTGGGACATTATGTCATTTTATGGCCCAGTTAGACTCACATTCCACCTCCACATCTTAGTTTGCTTAATCAAGTACAACTGCTTCAGCCTACCAAGTTTCTCTTATCACTTTTGGCACATCTTGGATTATTAATTTGGGAGCTATTGACCATATGACCAGTATGTCCTCAGTTTTTTCCATTAATCAATTGTATTCTGGTAGGGATAAAGTTAGGGGTGCTGATGGTAACTTCTCATCTATTTATGATAAAGGCATTATTTGTATATCCCCTTCCATGTCCCTTTATTCTGTCTTGCATGTCCCCCTTTATTCTGTCTTGCATGTCCCCCATTTTTCACTAATCTTCTTTCTTTGATAAAATAACCAAATCATAGAATTGTAGTATTACATTTCTTCTGGGTATGTTTCAGAACTTGTGACGAAGAAGATGATTGGCAGCCTCTTATCAATTGGATAACCTGCCATCTATGGTTTTCCAATCTCATTAATCTATTTTTGTTGATGATGGTAGTTTGCATAATAATTTGAAGTGTTGGCATTGGCCCCTTTAACAATGTTTGCTATTACTATTTAAAAACTACTTCTGAAGTTGTCTTCTATTTCAAGTAAGTCATTGTTATAACATTGTAGGTGTGACACCCCACTATTCTTTTGGTGTGTTATGAGGTCAATGATAGACCATAGTGGTCCAATTAGGCAAACATATATGAAAACAAACAAGAGGACCCATCTCGGACCTCTTTGGATCCAATTGAATCATTTAGAAGACTATGGGAGTGGGGAAGGATTTGGAACCCAAAAGAAAGAATTTAGGAGGAAAAAAACTCAAAAAAATGATTGTGTCATGACCGATCAAGACCGCAGAAAAACCCAACAGGACAAAATATCCTATGTCTGATCGGTTAAGATTGAATCCTAATCTATCAAGATCTTAGAAAACACAAAGATAGGATTTTGGGTCCCTATCAAATTGATCAGAAATTCCTGATCTATCAGGATGGCTCCCTAATTGATTATGTTAGATTAGCCATGCATGATAATTTGTGAAAATTATGAAGGGTAATCATGGAATTTGACCTCCCACTCATACACAAACCCCCATTTGGTGAATTAGAACTCTAATTTACTCCATTTAGACTGAATGACATAGAAAAGAGGGAAGAGAATGAAGGAATAGAAGAATTGGGAAAATGGGAGGAAGAAAGCTCCAAGTTGAGAGAGGTTAGCCATGGGAGCTTGCCCCATGGGAGAATTTACTTAAATCTGGGGTTTCCCTTATATTTTGCATTAGATCAATGATAATTTACTGATTGGAGATGAATTTCACCATGTATCTATAGAAAAAAAAAAAAAAAAAGGTGCTAGAGGAAGTTAGTAGATGAAAATCTTGGGAAAGAGTGATTTAGCAAGAGAGGAGCTTGATCCACAACTGGATCATTGATTGTAAGTAGTAATGTGAGATATGTAACCCTACCCTCCTTTGATCTCTAACTAATTGTAAGTAGTAGTGTGAAATATGCATTCCATCCTTTTGATTTCTAGATGATTGTAAGTATTAATGTGGGATATACAACCCTCCTTCTTTGATCTTTGACTGCTTTGTGATGAAATCCATATTGATTCATTTTGATTTCACTTGTTCTCCTTTGATTATTGATGGAAATTATATTGAAGCTCTTGATCTTTGATCCATTGAACTCTTAAGTTTAAGATCTGTGAAGATTGTGATTTAAATCTATGAAACTATCATTGTAATTGTTTTTGATTGATTTGTTTTGATGTTTCTCACATGGATTTCCATGTAGACAAGTGAATTTGGATCTCATTGTGCTCTAAACCTATTGCTACATCTGTTATGATTGAGTAATCCATGATTTCTTCTTATGGATTCATGTAAATTCTCTGAAACTGTAAGTTTGGACTTAGTTTACTTGTATTCTTCAAGATTAAATTGCAAATTGATGAGATCTATCATTGACGTAATCTCTACTTATGAAGTTTGAAGCCTTGTGCTATTCCGAATTGAATTATGCATTGAATTCTTAGATTGATTGACTATCCTTGTAAGATCATGAAAAATTTGCCTCCCAAATGATTTACCGATTGATTCGTTGAAAGTCTGTATTGATTTGGACTTGCATCTTCCATGATTAAGTAATGCTAATTTGATTTATATTGGTGCCATCTATTTTATGGAAACTCATTGATTGTATTGACCGCATCAATTGTATCAAGTCTGATGATCTTATTGACCCCATTTATTTTATTGAATTCATTGATTGAATCAGCTGGCCCTAAATAGAGTGGAATGGTGGAATAGGATTCATGTAGCCGACCTCAAATAGTTGGGATAAGGCTGTTTGTTGTTGTTGTATTGATTGAATCAGCTCAGATTGATTGCGTCGACTTTATGGATTGTATTGGTCCTTTGCTTGGATATTCTCAATGCGATAGAATCTATCAGTCATATAAATTTATCCGATAACTTTGATTTTGTTGATCACATTGATCTTATTAATTGTGTTGTATCAATCATATTGCCTTATTGATGGCACTGATCCCTATTGTTCCGATTGATTTGATTAAATGCTCATATTCTCTTTTTTAGCCCTCCATTTATGGAACATTAATGCATTTGTTCCGATTGAATGATCATATGCTATTTTTTCTGCCCTCCGCTTGGGGATTATCAATGCATTTATTATGATTAATTCGATTGAATGCTTAGATGCTATTTTGTTCTACCCTCTACCGGGGGATTATCAATGTATTTGCCCTTTGCTTGGAGATTATCAATATGTTTGCCCTTCGCTTAGGAATTATCAATGCGTTTGCCCTCTGCTTGGGGATTATCAATGCGTCTGCCCTCCACTTGGGGATAAGTAATACGTTTATATTCCACCACTGGTGACTCTCACAATAGTGATTCTTTGATCTTCTGGTTGATTAATACCCATTTAGGTAATTCTATAATTGTCATTATTCTGATTGATTTCCATCTGGGTAATCTCACATGTACACTGCATTGATTGGCATCCATCCGGGTAATCCAATATCTGTCATTTGTTTGATTGAAGCCTAACTAGGCAAATATTGGTCTCTGTCATCGATTGTTTGACACCTATTTGGGTCAACCAAAGCTCTGTTTTGTTTGATTTGGTACTTTAGGTAATATGTAAATGATATCTATCGAAATTGGAAAGATCTGAACCCTACGTGGTTAAAAGGATAATCAAATTGATTGTATTGTAGAATTTTACTAATATGCCTTTATGTAGGTTCACGATCTGTTGACATTTGAATCTTAGTAGAAGCATGCATGCATTTTGAATTGAATAGCTGAATCACCTATGATGTTGTATTATTTTGTTCATTGTCTATTTCTCTGAGCTCATGCATGCATTGCTTATATGAATTTTCCATTATAGTTTATATACTATTATGTTTCCGTTTCGAGTATATTTTAGATTACTCTTTACGAGCCATGGATTCACTCATCCATAACCATTTTTCCATATAGGAAATAAATTGTATAGGGAAAAAAGAAAGTGATGCTAGAGTGATCTTCAAGCTTGATTGTTCGTTATTTTGCTTGATTGAACACTTTGCTACTTGGGATTGTACATATTATTCTTTCTGACATGGTTTAGTATGTGGAGATACAATTCTTTTGATATGGTTTAGCATGTGGAGATTTCATTTTAAATGGGTTATAATGTGAATGGATAATATAGAAATGGAATGGATTTTATTGTTAGTTGGATATGAACTATGAAATTGTTAGATGATTTATTTATGTTATTTCCGCTACATAGGTATTTGATAGAAAACAATAGAACTATAATAAATGTGTTGATTTCTGTTGCATTTATATACGTAAATGATGGTCACACCATGTGACAATGTAAATTAAGGTAATGGTAAAAACCAAAAAGAAGACTGTAAATGACTATGACTAAGATATAGATTGTCTTAATGCCATATTCTAAATCCGGAGTACACAGGTTATAATTCGAGTCCGGATTCGGGGTGTGAGTAGGTGGTGTAGGATGAAAGCTCTGATACCGAAATTGGTTGAGAACAACCTTGGGGCTGTTGATTTTTACAGATGTGGGCCCAAAATCAATTGAAACTGTGGCTTAGATCACTGATAACCACAAAATAGGGTTATGGAAAATCTAGCCAGCAGATAAGAAATGACCAAAATATCCCTTAAGAATTGTTAGAAAGGTTTGAAATTTAGCAGGCTAATTGAAGATCTAGAAGTAAACAACAACAACAACAACAAACAACCTTATCCCAACTAACCTTATTCCGCTCTGTTTAGGGCCTTATCTGCTGTTAAATTACAAGCTGCCATGTCCCTCTTTACTACCTCCACCCAGGT
>JAOXJP010291780.1:0-18783 GCA_025762735.1 Platanus orientalis | reverse complement strand
CAAGTTCTTGAGCTAAGTGTGGGAGTTCTTCCCCAATTAGGTAAGTTTCACTCTCAACTCCAAAAATCTGTTGAAATAGCTTGTTTTCTTCCTAGATTTTAACTCTCTATCTAATTTATGCTAAACCTAACCATTCAACATAAGTTAGAAGGAAGGAGAAGGAGGTTTTGGAAGAGAATTTCCTTCAAACCAAGGATTAGGAGCTTGGGTAAGTAGTTATACAAAACTTTATTTTTGTTTGATTTTAGGTTCCTAGAAGTCTTGTAATGGTAAAGTCATAACTCAATGGTTGTTTTCTCTAATATTTGTGAACCCCTTTATTGGGTTCCTAAAAACCCCATCTATTATGGTGATTTGTGATGAAGTCTTGCCATTTTAAGCTAAGATCTTAGAAATCACTAATTTATACTATGAGGAAATTTTGATTTATAAGCTATATATATGTGTGTGTGTGTGTGTGTGTGTGCGTGTGTGTGTGTGTGTATGTATGTATGTATATATGAATGTATTTCATTTAAAAGATGATTCTCTTGTATTGTGAATACTTGTGATCTATGATTCTATAACTCTATAGTTTCCATGAAGAATAGTGATGGTTGATTTGCTTGATTTTCATGACTATTATGATTATTTGAGTTGGTGATGAAAATCTCTTTAATATGTGGGTTAAATATGAAGCATGTTGATCTCCATGTAATGATACTAGCATTTTGTTGTATATAAATTGCTTAGGAAATCCTATGAAATGGTTCAAGTGAGATATGCTTAGAAATGGTGAAGATTGGGTTTCCCTCTTTGGCTATCTATGAATTTATTTTATTCTTACACCCTACATGTTTGATAAAATGCTTCTTACAGATTTTCTATATTACTCTCATGTTTCTTGGATGTCTTGGATTCTTTACATGAGCTTAATGTATCCCATGATAAATTCCATCAAATATATATTGGATTATGATAATTTGTGATGTCTTATTGACTTCCCAAGCTCGTCCATTAATCCGTGCACTCTACAAATTTGATAAAATGCCTCTTAATGCTTCTTTCATTATTTGCATGTCTCTTGGATGTTTCTTATGATACTAATGAATGACTATGATGATAGATTTTCTCTCTATTACTAAGTTGATGAATGTATCATATAAATAGTGTATTTTCTTATGTCATGATTAAAGAATGCTCATATGATGTTATAAAGTAAGTTGATCACAAACCAACAGAAAGTAAAATAGATAAAGAATCAAAGAAACAGAAAAGGAGATAAGTTGGAATGTCAAGATGTAAAGGTCCCATTATTGGGAATAAGCAAAGAATGAAGTAAGATAAGTAAAAAAAGTAAAGACAAGTGTCTTATTGGTATGATGGCCCTCCCATTGGGGTAAGAATGCATTGGTATGACAGCCCTCTCAATGGGGTAAGAATGCAATGGTATAATGGCATTTCCATTGGAATAAGAATGCAATGGTATGACGGCCCTCCCATTAGGATAAGAATGCAATTGTATGATAGCCCTTTCATTTTGGGTAATAATACAATGGTATGACGGCCCTCCCATTGGGGTAAGAATGGAATGGTATGACGGCCCTCCCATTTGGGATAAGAATGCAATGGTATGATGACCCTCCCATTGGGATAAGAATGCAATGGTATGATGGCCCTCCCATTGGGGTATAAACAATGGTATGATGACGTCCCTCATGATTAAAGATAATATGATATGTCAAATGTAAGTAAGTGAAAGTAAAGTGTAAAGTAAGTGAAGGAAAAGTGTAAGGTAATGAAAAGCAAGTATAAAAAAGTGATACCAAGTAAACATGAGTAAGTGTAAATGACCTTAAAGGCCCCACAATTAAGAATAAAATTATATTAAGAAAGAAGGAAAAGTTTATATAAGGCACACAAAAAATGAGTGAAACCATTATAAGAATAATAAAAAAGTATATGAAAAAGAAAAATTGTTGAGGATAAAAGAACATCATATAAGTTTTAAAAGCAAAGTAAAGTTATAAGTCATATAAAAGGAGAAAAGTATTAAGACAAGAAAATTAAAACATCTAAGTTTCACAAGAAGAAGAAGTTCATAAGTTATGTAAGAATTAATAAAAGGAAAAAAATTTCAATAAGTTATTAATGAAAATACAAGTCCTTAATATGAGTAAGTAAAGAAGATATTAAGAAAATAAATTATATCAAAAAGAAAAGGAAAATTCATAAACTATATAAGGGAATAAAATGTTAAGATGAGAAATGGAAGCACATAAGCTTTAAAAGTAATGAGAAATTCATAAGAAAAGTAAGAATAGTAATGTGAAAGCCCTTGTCATTGGGAAATAATACAATGTGTCAAGGTGTAAGCAAGTGAACCAAAGTATAAGTAAGTGAAAAAAAATATGAGTAAGTGAAATAAAAGTGTAAGTAAGTGTAAGTAATGGCCCTTGCTATTAGAGTTATAATTCTATATGCCAAAGGCCCTTACCATAGGGGAATAATGCAATATGCCAAAGTATAAGTGAATTAAAAGGCCCCACCATTGGGGAAAAAAAAATGAAGCTCTGATATACTATGTCGGAAACCCTTATGCGGGTTATGTGTTTTGTTCTGTTGGAGATTTTATACTGCATATATAAGATGTTATGTTGAAAACCCTTACATGGATTATGTGATATGATGTATAGGAGACCTTGTAAGGTTATATGATATTTCAAGTTGGAGGTCCATATGTGGGTTATGTGATGTGCTTGTTGGAAACCTTTCATGAATTATTTACACTTAGATATATTATGTGATAAGACACTATTGCAAAACACTTGACATGTGACATATAAGTTCATAAACTATGTAAGAAAAATTGACATGTATGATAGTTCTCTCATTGGCATACAAATCAATGTTAAGAAGATCAATGATAAGTATTAAATGACCAATGAAAAGTGATAAGTAAATACTAAGACAAAAACAATGAAAATTAATGTGTTAAGTAAAAAACATAATGAATGATAAGTAACCTATTATAAATAACAAGTAAAAAAGTGAATGATTAAGTACTAAGATAAAGATGGACTCCTTGAATATAGAAGTAGAATTTCATATGTCTTATTATGCAAATGTGTTATTATGATTGTTAATTACTTAAGAATGATTCATGCGTAGTTTAAAGTGATTTATATATGCATATTCATATTAAAAAAAATATAGTCTATGTACGATAAATGTATAGAAGTATTTATTAAGATGTACATTAGATATCTTTACTCTGAATGGACTGTGAAATATTTACCATGTGTATGTAGAATCATGCATATTGCCATATGTAGATGTTAGAAAAATACTATGAATAAAGAGAAGCATGTTAATTACAATGCCTAATTTCTACATGAAGAATCATGATAATGAATGTTTAGATCTTCTGATGACTAATAGATGATGTATGTACACTAGCACATGCCTACATGCTAGAATTGACATGCATTCTATAGTATTTTGTATTGAAAGATTCATGCCTTACCTGTTCAGTTTCTGTAGTAGGTTTTGTGTACCTACTTACGAGCCGTGGATCTCACCCATCCATAACATTGTTATTATAAGAGAGGTTTAGTACAGGTGCACCTTTTGGAGTACCTTGAGGCCAAAGGGGAGGCATACAATAAATGCTTCATATTTCATTAGTTTTTCCATTTACTTTAGACTTTATATTTCATATTAAACCTTGTTATAGGATGTATTGTGTTAAGATTTAGACTTTAAGGTTTACGATCTTATGTTTTATTTGAGATGATGAAAGGCTAGTTTTATAGATTGTACAGGTTTATGCTATTACTTCCGCTGCATCTTTAAAATTATAATTAGATGTTATAGTTTATGATTCTGCTGCTTATATTATTTTAAGGTTAAAGTTAAGGTTAAGTATTCCATAAAGATCACAGGTTCAAGTAAAAGGCTTAAATTTATAGCTAATTTTGTATAGATCTGGTTTAGTAGCGGCTCGATTTCACGCCCAAATAAGGTGATAAAATTTAAGGTCATTACAAGGTTAACTAGGACCATTAGGACAAATGGATACTTGAGGGGGACACAACTATGAGGAGGGTCCAAGCCTTGCACTATGCCCTATCTAGGGTGGTCCTCATTGCCCCTGGTGAGATAAAATGGCATCTAGGTGAGCATTGTTGGAGATAGTTAGGCCACCCTAAGGGGTTTATTATTCCTCATTCTTCCCCTTATGGGATTGAGACAGAAGAGCTTGTAGGAAAAGGGAAGGTAGGTATAGATGCCATAGACTTTCTAGTCCCAAAGGTGGACTAAGAAGGGTGGACCACCCAAACTTATAGGCCCTTGGGATGACCCAATGAAATTCAGGTAAGATTTTATTTGCTTTTTATTTTTTTGAATTTATTTAAGTTTTCATGATTGATTCCATCGCTTTTGCAAGCGGGTTCTAGTGTTAGAGACATCCCTAAAGGTCGTCTACAAGGGGCAGTGAGGATTGCTAACCCTGTCCCTCAGGTGAGGGAGGTTGTAACACCCTGCACATGTTTACAAACACTTAGTACAATTTAAATGCATATTTAATGACTTGTAAACTTGATCAAATTTAGAGAAAATTTGATACAAATTAAAATAAATTAGTGAGAAAACTATACACCCTTTGAAAGATCTAGAAGTCTAGTTTCCAATGAAACAAACGGCGAGCGAATCAAAGTTTCCTAGAGAAAGTTATGAAGGATTTAGTCCAAGGTGTATAAAAAAATTTTGAAAAATCAAGCAAACCTAATCAATCAGGGTGTCACGATCAGTTTTGGAATTTTCGTAAATGTGGGATTCTTCGACTTTGAAGTTTCCATATTAGAATAAAACTCTTCTAGGGTCTATATAAGTGATAGAACTTAACTTATTTCAACTTAAAAACACAATGAACAAAGAAGAAGAGGAAGATCAATGAGAAAGCTAGGTTTTGAGCAAAACTTAGGATTTTGGTGAAGAACAAAAGGATTTTTGAGAGATTATTGAATTCAAGCAAACAAGAACACATGTAAAATATGTACTATTTTTACTCCCTTATATTCTTAGATCTTTTTTAATCCACATTTTGACACATTTTGAAATTTGAGTTACATGATTTACCATGTTTATTTTGTAAAATAACCATGTTTTGAAAGAAAACTAGGGGTTTTAAAAAGGAATTTCGTTTTTGAAAGTAAATAGGTGATCTATGATTTCTTTTCAAACATGATATGTTCTTAGAATGAATTATTTACTATTTTACGAAGAATCCTAAATGTTTTACTTTGGATTTGCATCTTATAGGTTCTTAGTATTCATGAAAATCTTGTTTTACAAGAAAAGTATTGATTTCACTTATTTTTTATTAGATTTCTATATGATTATTGTTTTCTGATTAAAGAGTTATATTGTTGAAGATTTTGAAAGAAGAAAATGATTCATAAACATTAGTTTCATTTTTTCAAGAAATAGAATACATAGTTTTGTTCTAATAAACAAGGTTCTCATCTTTTCAAAAGATATTATGTGGTATGTTCTTAGAAGGGTCAAAAATCTCTATTTATGTTGTTTTAAAATAGACTATTGTACAAAAATAAAGTATAGAATCATTATGTTTTAAAGAAAATGGTAAGAGAATAATATTTTTTGTAATATGAACTCCCTGCCCATTAAGGGGATTGATTAATGGAACCCACTTCACCAGGTATATGGTGTAAACTATTTAAATGGATCCCTCACTACTAGGGTTAAATAGAAGTCTCCTCTCACTAGATGTAGGTGTGAATTGTTCACGCCCTTTTCACCAGGGATTAAATGGTGCAAGCTGCTATATGTAAAAGGCCTTGATATCAAACTAATATGTTCTATTTTATTTCAGTTTTGTTATCTGGTTTTGATATCTTCTGTTCTGATTTGCTATAAGTATTTGATTTGATTTTTTTTAATTGTTTTTTGTTCTATACATAGTACTATAGTTTTATAACATGATATTTTCTACAATATTAGTTTTGTTTAAAGAATGATTTAGAACTGTATCATTTCATATATTGCTTAGAATACTTGAAAAATATATGTTTTGTATTTTTGTATTCATGTTTGTCTTGACCCATATTCCTTTATAGATTATATGTTTTCTTACTAAGTCTGTCAAACTTACCTCGAATTGATAACATTATACGTGATAAAGAGATAGAAAGTAGTGATTCCAGATAGAGAGGTTAAATACATTAGATTGGACATACATTATTTATGTTGAGATTTTATTTCAGTTGAAACATTATGTTATTTCAGTTTTAACATTATGTTATTTCAGTTTTAGTTGAGTTTATTTAAGTTTAATTGAAGGGGTGTAATATAGTAGTGGATTTTAGTTATTTGGATTTGTTATTTATTTATTATTTGATTTATGATAGATGTCAGACAATGGATTATGGGTATTAGTTTATGGATAAGGGTTATGGATTATGGACTTTTGTTTGGAATGTCAGACTTATGGTGAATGGAATGGTTTGTTAGATGTTTTATTCCATTGCGTATGAATGTAAATATAAAAGGAAAAAAGATTTTACAAGCAATTTATATGCTATCAATTAATGAATGAATGGATTAATGTCACGTGCCGAAATTTGTAGCCCTATTGGTATATGTTTTAGGGTGTGACACTGAGTGCTCGAGGGAGAGAAAGGATAAGAAGGGACAAAGAGGGTTGTTGACTTACTGGAGGGGGTCGCCGAGATGGTCACAGTAACAGATGCTTAAGGGGGTTTGGTGGAGATGCAACTTCTTGAGAGTGAGATCCCAAAGGGTTGGCTACCTCTAGACTCTATAACTGAGGTAAAAAATTTGCTATATTTTTTCATTCACCCATTCTTTTTGGATTATTTATGTGTGTTTGATGTGAAAATGTCACGAGAGGTGTTCATAGGCCCCCTTCATCCCCTAACCAGGTCCAATGCCTTGGTGAGGCTGGTTCACCTGGATCATGTAGTGAAGGTTGCCTCCCTAAAGAAAAAAGTACAAGCCTAGAATAGCCAAGGTAAAATCTTTGATACTTCCCCTTTTCCTTTTTTTTTTGTAAACTTTCCTAACTTATACTTTCCTAGGTTGTTTTTCAACTGTAAAGAAAACTCCCCTAATTCGAAGGGGTAGAGGTATTGGTCAAGGTGGGACCAGTGCACCCGCGGGAGGAGATACAAACGAGGCCTTGGATGCCACTAGCCATGCCAAAGGTGTTGATGCTCCTATTGTTGCAGAGACAATAACTCAGCCAACTCAAGATACTACGAGAGGAAAGGAAAAGGTTACAAAGACTACCAACAATAGTCGCTCTCTGGGAAAAAAGACATTGCTAACCTCCTCGAGGAAGCAGGCAGTGAGGAGGTCCTCTAGGGGGAGATTGGCTAAGCTAACAGGGGCTAAGGATGCAAAGGTGGCTCCTTGTGATGATGAGGAGGATTAGAGACTTATATTTTGGGAACTCTTTTTTTTTTTTTTTTGAAGAAAACAAATGATGTACATACTCTTGATTATTGAATGGAATATAATGTTTATTTTTCTTTTTTACTTGGTTATCTAATCGAAAGGATCTCTACCCTACCCATGTGACTTATATATAGTATGTAAAAGAGATGAGAATTAATTCAAACATAATCAAATGATGGAAAATAATTGACCTAAATATATCTTTAAAAATAGGTTTTTAAAATGGTGGATGGACATGAATTCTAAGTTATTTTACTCAATTCATGCTAGCATATAAAAATATTGGCAATCATGTTTTTAAAGCTAAACCTCTAGACAATCTAATTGAGTGTCCCTTAAACAACTTTAACCTAAAATGAATCTAATATGCATGGCGATTCAAGTATCCTCTATAAGTTAAGTGGATCATTCTAAACACCTCCCCAAAAAATTTTGGATCATGGGAATAGTGACTGGATTGGGTTACTCAGCCTTTCCATGTTGACGTAGTAGCCACGACATCAACATGGCCCCCCCATCCTAATAGGTGCCAATGTCGGTTCATTGATAGGTAGTGACAAAGAAAAAATAAGGAGCTCATGAGTGTGCAAGTGTTGTGTGAATCCTTTGTATCCTAAGACTCGTTATAATAAAGAATGAAATATCACACATATTAGCAAACACGTTGTTCAATGTGAATCTTGATCCTACCAACTAATACAATCTGCCCTAGATCTATGTGAGCAGGTTTTCTAAACCTAAGATAAAAGTTTGATTTAATGGTTGAGTGAGTATTAATCCTACTAACTAATGGAATGACCTATAATCTATGTGAGCATACATTATTAAAGACAGTAAGCAATATGATAAACTTAAAGGTAAATACACATGCAAACAAATAATCAAGCAATTAAACATGCAAGAAATGAAAGGCACTGTCTAGGAAAACATAGCATACATGTGTAGAGATCAAACAGTGAGACCAAGCGGAATCGCCATTCTATGGACATCATGGGAAGATAGGGGGGAGGCTTGCACCTCTCTCACCCCTTCTCATGGGTATCTCACCTCCTACCCCGACTTCGTCATTAAGGGCATCGCTAATCCCCTTTGCTTTTTTTTTTAGGGATTATGATTGAAAAGGGGAGTGGTAAAGTTTGATCATGTGAATAGCTAATGCTAGGATTTTGGGAGTCGACACCAACTTGGGTTTACTGATGGAGTTGGACATTTGCTTCCTCTCTTAAGAAAGGAAGTTTAGAACTTAAGGCCTAGCCTAGACCTGGGGGTCTAGTGTACTAACTCTAAACTAGTCTGGTTCAACAGAAGGTAGAATAAGTTGTTTTGTTGCAGATGGGGAAGAAGTTAGGCTCCCTAACCACCCACCCTTTTAAAGTGGCTTCTCGTAACATTTATGCCATTAAATGTCATAAGTGTGTGTACCATTGAGAGGATTTAGTCAGGTATGTTTTACAGGTGAATGCCCAAATTTTGTCTTAATGCCTGAATTTTATGTCTCACACTTGAATTTCACTTGTGTGTAAAATTCAGGCATTGGACCTTTATTGCCCTGAAGTGCGCCCAACCTAATTTATGGGGCTGGCCAGGGGTTGTGTCAAAGGGTTAAGGGTGATTAGACATATTGAGGGTTGTTGGAATTCAAGTATAAGGGGTTGGTGGGTTCCACAAACCTAACACCTAGACTTCAAGGCATACACATGAATTTCGATGTTCAACGCTTAAACTTTAGAAGTTCAGGCATTGGGCACTTAAATGCCCAAAAATGAGCCTAGCCTCACTCCCAAGGCTAGTCAAGGGCTACCAAGGGATTAAGGATAAGTTTTAATGGTTTGGAGATGAGTTTTAACATTACATAGGATTTTGGTTGTAGAATAAATGAGTTTGATGGTCCCAGAAGCTTAACACCTGAACTTCTCAGTGAGTGAAGTTCAGACATTAGGTATTCCAGTAGCCATTATGTGTTAGGTTAGGTCTATTATGCTTTATCTATATGGGTGTGACTACTTAAGGCATGCATAGAAGCAAGAATACTCACAGTGGCATGTCCACTAAGCCATGCACAGGCACACAATCATGGGAGCAAGCATACATACATAAAAATAAAAATAAAAGCCAAAGTATTCTATTTTATGAAATAAAACATTATAAACATAGTCAGTGATCCATAACAGAACATAAAAACTTAATACAATAGAATATGTAGGGAATAAAATTGAAAATCAATTTTATAAAATTAATTCTCAATGCCTAAATATATCATCCTACACCTGAACTTCATTGTATGCCTAAAATTTTCCAAAGAGAGGGTTCATCCATTGGATCAGTGGTGGGTCCCCCTTATGGATCAGAGTAATCCCTACATAAGGTCAGGTCACTTGTGCATATCTAAACCAGTAGGGGGTCTTTGGGCCCCTAGTTACTATTTTATGATAGCTCATGGTGCCCTCAAGCTTGACGCCTGAATTTTGCTTAACGCCAAAATGTTAGCTCTAACGTCTGATCTTTTATAGAATGCAAGTTTAGGCATTGAGGTATTAAGGGCCTATGAGGATATAAATCTTCTTCTGATTAATTAGAGAACCTTACAGGATGGATAAGGTGGTCTAGATTGGTTCAGGAGTCCTTGGGGTGGGTCCCTTAATCCAATGCTTGAACTTTTAGGTTGAAAGTTCAAGCGTTTTCTTTTAGACAAAAATCCAGTAGTATGGTTTCCCATCCATTTAGAAACCCTAAAGAAGTCCTAAAATTATGATAATTTGCAAAGATGTAGAGGACATATCTAAGGGATTAGCATAAAAATTTTAGAGTTTCACTTAAAGTACAAAATTAATTAAATAAATTATACTACAAGTAGGTCAAGCAAAATTTCAGAAAAATTAATTTTACATTAAGCATGTGGGTATAATTTTGGGGCTTTAGGATGCTCCAGAATTTACCAAAATATAGGCATAAGTAGGGGTGTGCATGGGTCGGGGTTAGTCAGAACCGAGGTAGGCCCAAGGCTCAGCCCATTGTAGTAATTTCGGGCTCGGACCGCATTTTTTTAGAAACCTTAGGCCCAAGCCCAGCCCTAGTTATTTTATCAGGCTTCAGGCTAGGCTCAGGCCAACCCATAGCCCATAAATTCTTTTAGAAAATACAATTTTTGATAAGAATTGAACTCATAACCTCCACTATTATGCACTACTTAACCCAACTAACCTATTGATGTAAGCTTGTTAATTTCATATATAAATAGATTTATATATATACATATATATATATATATATGAGATGTGTTTTTGAATTTGATGTCTCCTTTTTGACACCTACTTTTTCATCTCAATTCTTTTTTGGACATTTTAACCCTCAACACAACACATGTCAGCTTGTAATTCATCATATACACTAAAGACACTTTTTCATCATAGAACATTTTCTTCACAAACATATATTCATACATGTGTATATATATACTTATTTATATATGTATAAATGTATGTGTGTGTGTGTGTGTGTGTGTATAAGTTCAGGCCTTGGGCTCGATCGAGGTAAGCCCAAGACAAATTTTGGCCTGGGCCAGGCCAGGCTCGGGCGAGCCCATGATCAGCCTTAGGCATAAGTAGACCACCCATCCAGGGCTCTACCCTAAAAAAATTTAGATCAAATTGACCTCTATGAAAATTCTAAAAAATCTGGGATCTCCCTGTGGTTAAAACCCAGTTTTGTCTTTATTGTGTTGCTTCTATTAAGGGGATGCATGGAGCTTAGTTTGGATCATTTTTAGCAGTATGAGAGTGTGAAAATAAACCTAATCTAGGTATCAAAATAAAAATGGGTTAGGATTTTACCTAACCAAGGGTTGAGTGTGGAGGTGAGTCTTCTTTCTTCTTCTCCGTCTTCTCTCTTCTCTCTCACTCTGTATTTTCTTTTCTCTTTATTTTCTCTCTTGTTTTTCCTTTTTTCCCTTCCTCCCCTTCCCTAATACGAAATGGGGGTAGTTATTGGTTTTAGAAGCGTTAGGGTTGGCTAGAGAGGGGTGCCATGTGTCCCATAGTGAGGTAAGCCTACATGAGGTCACCCATGACCTCACGGACTCATGCTTGTGGAGGGGAGAGGGTCTGTCAACCAAGGGGGTGTGGAGGCCTCCCCAGCCACATAAATGAGGGATGAGGTGGCTTCCCCCCATGAGAGGAGGGCTCATGTCCACGTAAAAGATATGGAGGTTTAGATGAAGGCCATCTAGCTAGTGGAGGGAGATGTGGAGAATCTAAGGGTGAGAGAGTTACAAGGGTTAGAATTAGGCCTAGCTAGGTTTAAGGGAGAGGATATGAGCACATATTTAGAGGGTAGATCCTAGTGGTCCATCTAGGGTGGGGCAAGGGATTGATGCCAACTCAAAGGGCCTAACCCATGCCTGCTTTTAGGATAATTATGGAGCGTTAATGAGGGAGGACTAAAGTCTACATTTATTAAAAAGTAATGATTACTTTTCAAGAAAAACACCTCTTACTGTCCAAGCATGCTTTATGGGTTCCCATGCTTAGGAAGTTGCAAATTTAGTATGTTTTTCGGGGCTCCTCAATGTTTGGGTTACAATGCCACAATCGAAACTGAATTTTGATGAGTGTACGTGGGAGAACTTTGTGTTTAAATAACCCTAAAATCTCTCTAACACATATGGCAAGGGTAAAGTGGTAAAATTGATTTTTTGAGCCCTTGACATAAAACATAACCCTCAAGTTTTGTGAAGTATAGACTCGAACTATTCACATAACTGATACCCAAGTCACAAACTGCACTCGAAACCATATTCTAACAAAAGGTGAATCTTTGTCAAAATTGGAACTGGAACTTGCAGAATCCATTGTGGAAAATTTGTGGGTGATAGAATGTTGAAGACCTAAGAGTCTCGAACACATAGGAATTGACATCTTGGAAGTTGGATTCTAGGGAAATCTTAGGGAAGCTCTTAAATGGTAGCCACTCAGTGGAAATACACAACCCTAATTTGAGGGAAAATGAGAAATTGAGCTAGGATGGGTCTATTTTGGGGATCCACTGAGTGTTGATATTAGTTGAGGATGTTTTAACCTGATTGAGAGAGAAGTGATATATTGGGGTAGGGTGTGTTTGTAAATGTCCTTAATTGAGAGAACTTTTTAAGGGTAGTGGAATTTTTTGGGACCCTATTGAAGGCTTAACACCTATTCAAAATGTCTTAACTTGATTTAGAGAGAATTGGGAAGTTAAGGTAGGTGGAGTCTACCAATAACTTGGATCGAGAGACAGTTTTTTGAAGGTAGAAAAAAACCTAAGAAATGATAACTGACTGTTTAGAATTTGGCTATCCGGGAAGTCCCAGAAGTCTACCAAGGGTCAAATACAATAATAATGTCTTGACATGATTTGGGAAAGATCTGAGATATTAAGGTAGGTTGGGTCTTCCAATGACCTTGATCGAGAGACAACTTATTGAGGATAGAGAAAAACCTAAAAAATGACAATTGATTGTTCTAAATGTGGCTATCTGGGGAAGTTGCATAAGTCCACCAAAGGTTAAATATAGTCAAAATAATCTTGATATTCTTTAGGGAAGTGAGATATTTGGGGTTGTTGAGTTTTTCAATGGCCTATCTCGAGAGACGGATTTTTTAATATTGCCAAAATTATAGGGCGTAAGAACTAACCTGGTTTCTTTTGGGAGCCAGGGGAAGCTCTGGGGGCTTAATCAAGGTCTAGACTTAATGAAAATATGGGGAAAATAAGGTTATGAGAACATGAGGGTAAAACTATAATTTCTTAGCCTAAGATACTTCACTATGAGAAAGCTTATGAAAGCTAGAGAATTCTGAGAAAAATACAATTTATAGTATGAAGTTTAGACCCTTCTAGTCCTATAGTTTCTTCCCAAAAAAATGGGGTTTGGCTGAAAAAGATGTACTTGACTAGCCTTGGGTGGGGTTCTACTCATGGCTTGAGGCTGGTATTGATTTTCGTGATTGAAATATCTTCGGGAGATCACATAGGGGATGTCTAACTACCTAGAGTCCAAGTTTGGTTTTGATGATATGGGTTTAGGGGATACCAGGGTTTAACTTATCTTTGCTCATCTGAGTAGCCTAAGGTCTGATTCTGCATACTACTTTGATGAACTTGCTAACTCTTTTAATTAACCTAAGTTAAAATTTAGGTGTTGAGACTCGACATAAGGAGGAGATCTTTTTTCCTTAAGGGGTCTTACTTGATGATTGGGAGTAGCCTTTGGTTGGCACTTTCCTTTGACAAAGTTATTCTTAAAACCTTTGTTTGAAGTGCTAGGACTTGTATCATTAGATACATATCCTAAACCACTTCTATCACCATGGTCTATTCCCAATGTTAACATTTTTTCGAGTGATGCATTACCTTGAGAGAGTAGTTGAAGGGACTTTTTCTCATTTGCTTCTAGAACCTTGATATGTGCTTCAAGTTCTATATTAGACTTCACAAGTCTCACATTTACTCCTACAAGACTCTTCCTTTCTTCTTTCTCCTTGGAAGCTTCTTTTAGCTTCTTTTCAAGGAGGTTAATTTTCTCCAAAAGCTCTTGCTCAAGAGAGTCATTACTTGACATTGACTCTTTCTCACTAAGTTGGGACTCTAAGTGAGTGTGCTTGGCTTTTTAATTCATGATTTTCTTTCTCAAGTTCTTTTGGAGAATCAACACTTCTAGAATGAGTGAGATTCTCTAGGAGATCCCTGTTCTCCCTTTTGAGATGGGTGTTGGCCTTAGCAAGGCCACACTTTCTTTATAGATCCTATTAAAAGCTTCTTGAAGATTATCTCATTCCTCTTCATCACTTTCTTCCTCACTACTTGATCCCTCATGTGGTTCATCAATGATAGTAATGAAATTACTCACTCTAATTAAAGAGTCTCCCTCTTCACTACTTGATGAATCATTCTCCATGTTGTCGAAGTCATTATCATCTCATGTGGTTGTAGAAGTGACAGCAGCCATGGCCTTCTTCTTCTTGAGGTTCTTGGGCCGTTTGTTTACATAATCGGTAACCAAGTGGCCATAACCCTTGCATTCATAGCACATGGGTCCTTCCTTGGACCTCTCCTTCTTCTTGAAGGAGTCAAATGGTTTATTCGAAACCATTTTTCTGCCATAGTTTTATCTAGACTTTCGGAAAAACTTCTTAAATCTCTTGGAGATTAATGTAAGGTCCTCATAAAGTTGCTCATCACTTATGGCAACTTCTTCCTTCACAGCCTTTACAGTTATTCCATTCTTCTTAGAAGGTCTAATTTTTAGATAAAAGGTTTGAATAGACCCTATTAGTTCTTGTAACTTAATTTTTTCTATCGGTTTGCTTCATTCTAATGGTTGTGATTTTAGGATGGAATCTCTAGGGAAGAGATCTAAGGATCTTACAATCCTTTACCTCCTCTCCTGGACCTCGCATAGTGTTCACTATGTCTTGGAGTCTAGTGTGGAAATCCAAGAATTATTCACCCTTCTCCATCCTAAGAGACTCAAAGTTTGAAGTGAGCATTTGAAGCTTTGATTGCTTCATTGTGTTGGTCCCTTCATGGGTTACCACAAGGATCTCCTATGTTTTTTTAGCTGTGTCTAGGTGGAAAATCCTCCTAAACTCTTTTGGGCTAAGAGCACACACAATGACATTAAGTGCTTTGTAGTTAGCACCATGAATGTCTCTCTCAGCTTTCTCCCACTCTGCTTTGGGCTTTGTTGGTTTGGTATAACCAGTCTCAATAGGTCCCTAGACCCTATGGTCCATTGCCTTTAGGAAAATGATCATATGAACTTTCCAATAGGCATAGTTCGCTCCTTTGAAGTATGGAGGCGTAGAAGTAGAGTGACTATCTTCCTTATCTATGAATACTAAGATCTTTTCACTCAGGGTGTTAATCCCTTAAAAGAATAACTTGGCTCTGATACTGATTGAAATTCCTAGGGGACTATGCGAAAATTTCCTAGAGGGGGTAAATATGACTACTTTAAAATTTATTATGATTCCTATTAAGTGTTTACCCCAATTTTAGTCATTCTATTTGGAAGATGTATTTTAAGCAAGTTAGTGATTTTTATGATTGAGTGGAATTGATTTTCACTAAGGGTATGCTTACTCTTGTTGTCAAGTGTGTTAATTTGTTCAATTGAAAAATATAGAATGTGCTAATGAACAAGTATGAGTGTTATAAGTAAATGGATACAAGCACACAATCACATACACAAAGAACGCAAGATGTATAGTGGTTTGGCCACTCCAAAGCCTACGTACACTCTCCAAAAGATCTTCACTGAGCCTATTGATTTTTTATTAATAGTCTACAGCTATTACAAAGGGAAATCAATAAAACCAATAACATGTTCTTGGTGTTTCTGGCAAGCACTTACATGTGGTGCCTCCGGCATGCTCTTAATCCGTCCTTAGTGTCTCCAGCAAAGATTCTCTAAATTTGGGTGTCTCCGACCAAGGTACACATAGGCTCAGATGTCTCCGACCAAGGTAATCACACAGCCTTGGATGTCTATGACCAAGGAAATCACTATAAGTGATAAGTGTGTTTGGAGATCAATCTCCCAACAATAGGCTTTATAAAGCCTAGTAAATGCTCAAAGTAGATCAAATTATCAAGCTTCAACCAAAGCTAAATATACCTCTCAATACGATGATATATATAAATGTGGGCACAGCCAATAGAGATGAAATCTCAAATGGGTAAAGCCTCTAATAGTAGGCAAGTATATGAAATGTAAGCTCAGTAAACACTACAACAAATATTCAAGTGATAAGTCCAAGCACAATTGAAAATAGTGAGCTGTAGAGAGTTGCTCAATGGCCAACTCTAAGTCCGTAGATGTCAAAGACGAAGTCTCTAGAATATCTAACCTCTAACAAAGAAAATATAAGAATGGATAGCTCAAATAAACCAGCAGCAGATATGCATGATAGTGGCTAACACTGTAGACAACAATGAGCTTCTTAGAGTTACACAATGTGCAAACCTCAAGAGCACAACCAATATCCAACGATGAATGCTTTTATTGTTCTCTAAACCTTGAACCAAGTACAGTAAAAATAGAGTTTAAAACAAGAACTACAAGTCAAAATAGAGCAAGAGATGTCTACCTTAGGGCTCTATCTCTCAGAGCTTTGAACTAGTTCAAGGACTTGGAAACCTAAGCCTCACAAGCAATAGCTTTGGACAAGCTTCAATGAGCTCAGGCTCTCCTTCTTCAAAGCTTCTTCAAGCTTTTGTAGCTAGTAAGCTCAAATGCATAAGGTCGAGTAACAATGGAAGAGAGTGACGGTTGCTCTTTCCTCTTTAGGTTTTTCCAAGTGCTCTACATCATTTCCAATCACTATCTTTTATAGCCAAATGATTAGTGCACAATTGATCTGGAATCCTTCTAGAGAATCCCACCATAGTGGTAAGATTCGTGCACAAAATGACAAACAAATCGAAATTTGAATCTAACGGTTTTTCCACTTGGTTCACACATGATTAATCCTATGATCGATCTTAGGGCGATCTTACAGAAGATCTTGCCCATTTCAAATCTGATTTTCCTGGATTTGGTTTTTTTCTAGAGTGAGGCTTCAGTGGTTAAGGGATGTTGGACCTTCTAAACATGCCCTAAGAATTTGGTTTAGGTCTCAAAATATTAGAGTTAAGAGAACTTCTCTTTATACCTTTCATGACATGGCATACTTGAAGCTTGTTTCCTTGTCTTGGTGTCTTGTCTAAGTCTTCAGGTAGTTTTCTTCGGGCTTGGAAATGTGTACATACATTCACATACCCTACTTATAGATTACATACACTTTGTCTATGGATTGCCAATGGCATGAGCTCTCATGCCCTTACAGTTGTACCTTGAGCATTGAGTTCTGAAGATTTTCTATAAATGGAAGATCAAACACCTATGGCTGAAAGTCAACACAATCATCTAAATCTGCCTCAATAAGAAGATATTCAGTACTCCTAAGTTGAAGTTTGATTGCAACTTGCAACCTTCTAGACTATGTGGTAATGATACAACTTATTAGAAACAGATCCTCCACACTATGCTTCTTTTGTTGAACATTGACAATAATTCTACATGAATTGAGTTATTTCTAACATTAGAGCAATGTTATTTTTGGAAGGATGAAAGGATAATTTTAGTTTACTTTAAGATGCTTTTTTATAACTACTAACAAATGTACTTGATTGCTTCCAACAAACCCAACAAAATAATTTAAATTTCTCCAATATACAGCTTAGACAATCATTAAAGGGTCCCTAGCACATTTTTCCCCATTAGATAGAGTTTTTTTAGTAAATTCAATTTTTGGAAAGTTGCATTAGTAAGCCGTATAAGACCACTTGGCTCATACTTTTCAAGAATTCATAGGCTCAAGTTTACATACTAGAAGCACTCCACAATTAGTGTTTTCTCTTGTTTACCAATTCATTGTAGGAAACATGAGTAATGCATCATTTGAAATAAATTATTCATCAATGTCCACACAATTTTCGTGATATTGAATAGACACAAAATGTGAAAAAAATTACAAATAAGATTGTGGAATATTAATTTTTTTGGCTAAATCCTTCACATGAGTGTAGACATTTGATTAACATTCAACATCGAAGATGAGCTACTAGTTAGAAGAGTTACTAGAAGAATTGTACTGCTGACTCCATTGTAGAATCTGAATATAGTCACATATTAAGTTGTCAAGGAGGGATTTTGGGTTTATAATTTAGGGAGTCACCTATTAATTTATATTGTGATATTTTAATGATTCGGTTACTCAAACATCTTGAATAAATACTTTACTTCATTTAGATTGGGTTACTTTCTTTGGCAAGGAACATTGGAGCAAGGCAAATAATTGTTGAGAGTGATGTAGAGACGATCCTCAAGCATCTGAATAATGATCACAATATTTGGTCATAGAGAATAAGAAATATATTAATTACATATAAAGAACAATGTTCAATTTTTGAATCTGTCATGTTCCAACACGTCTTAAGAGAAAGCAATATGTTAGCCCACAAAATTGCCAAAGAAGCAATTAGTAACAATTATCTTGGTTCTGTAAGGATCGTTGATCCATCTTTGGTTGTTTAATGCAGAATTTTTATTCACCAAAAAGTTTTCATGATACAAGATCTACGTCTATTTATATTTAATTTATGAAATAAGACCTATGTTTATTATATAATTACAAAAAATTGCTAAGGAAAAGGCTGCATTGGAAAATAATATGATAGATCATTTTGATATATATAATGGCTAACTTAAAAAGTGTTTGAGAA
>JAOXJP010291779.1:0-33136 GCA_025762735.1 Platanus orientalis | reverse complement strand
AACCATCACCTCATGGCTACAAATGCCTTAAGAAACTCAAATGAAATGATTACATTACAGGTGGCTGCCAAACTGGCTATTAGTGTTTGTTAGAAAAAATGCCCCCTTGGAGGGTGGTTTTCTGGTTTTCGACCTCCTTCAATTTTTATTTTCAGTTTCTTTATTTTTCTCAAAGTCCTTGTTGGTTTTTTTTTTTTGTTTCCTTGATCCCTTTATTTATTTATTTTTAAAGCATGATTCCACCAGCATATGTCTTATGGATACAGAATACTATTGCAGGACAAATCTACATTAGGTTTCTAGCAATGTAGCAATGTACTTCATTTTTAAAGATGTTGTCATGTGTAGGTGTGTGTACATATACGAGTCCATTGTGTGTATATATGGGGAAATTGTTAGGTAACCTGCTGATTCCATGCCCACAGCTGATGTTGAATAGGGTGTGGACCCGTGGGGCAACAAGTAAACATGTTTTCTGTGGGTGGAATCTGAAATTTATGTAGGTGCCATGGATTATTGAAAGTTAATCTCTTCATATTTATAATATCTTAGTATTTTGAAGATACTAACTTTATAAGTTGGTAATCAATTGCGTATTTATACTTGCAATAGATCAAAAAAAAAAAAAAAAACCAGCTTCACACACTCACTCACTAATCCTCTGCTTGCCTACAATGAAAGGCAAAAAAAGCTCAGCATTTGTTTTAATATACTTTTCTTGCTTTTGTTTTATAGGGTGCCTACTATGGGAGGAAAGGCTCTAGATCTACACCGCCTTTTTGTGGAGGTCACATCTCGTGGTGGTCTTGAAAAAGTATGAACAATTGAATTTTGTTAACTGTAGATAGGACACTTTTCATTCTATTAGAGGCTGGACTTGGTCTTTGGTGTTTGTGTCACCATTTTATTTTTCTCAGTCAAATTATAAACTAGTTGACAAATTATTTGAAGAATGCAGCTATATCTAAACGACATCACGATACAATGTAATGTTGGGCTTCTATCATATAGAAAATCCGTCCAAATTTGGCTAGATAGGCCTTCTTGATAACACCTTATGATGTATCAAGTAGCTGCGCTAGAACATCCTTAGTGTTACTGTCCTATTGTTTCCACTCTCATCCTCCATTTCCTCAATTGAGCCTACATGTAGAAGTAATATTGCTTAGTCGAGTCATAGCTTTCAAAGGACTGACCATACACTGTGGCCTAGATTGGCCTGTATCAACACAAATTTCATGTGTAAAATTGTGACACAAAAATGTGACTAATAAAATAAATGAATTTCTTTGAAATAATGAATGTGATACAATCTTTGTGTTTTTTACACTCTTATACAAAAAGAGTAAACCTTCAATTCTTGTTGACGGAGATCTAGGGGCCAGATTATGTTTTTTTTTCCTAGGGTTTGAGTGTTGATGTGCTTGTTTGTCACTGTGTTGGCTTCTTTCCGGGGCTTTGCACTTGATTCGAAGAGGAGGGAAAAGTCATGATCTTGCTCTAAGGGCCAAATTTGTGGCATGTTTTTGAAATTGCAAGGATAATCTTTTTCTCTTACAGCAAACTATTAATGATGGAGTAGACAAAAAGAGTATGCTTGGAACTTAAATTGTATGGAGGCTTTTGAGATGCTCTGGACTTGGAGCATTTTTGTGTCTCTGGGGCTTTCTTTTTTGATGTCTTTTAAAAGATCCTTATATAATGTAAAATGGATGTATTTATAGATTTTTGGGGCATAATCCTTTCATAACAATTATTGGTTGTTGATTGGATACCCATACGTAATTAGTGTGATTAATTGGTTGATTTGAGAAAAGGCAATTTATGGGAATTTCTATATCACTCAATTGGCATAACTTTCATAGTTTGCCCAAGTAAATATTGATTTGAATTTGTTCGAATCTTTCTCTCATGTGCGTCCCAAGTAAGCCGTCTTTGGGTTTTGGGCATATTTGTGGCTGAAGACTTGGGCTTTTGGTCCATGGGTTATTGTTTACAAACCCAGATTCTGGCCCATTGGGTCTATTCCTGATTCCCCATGGCCGAGCCTGATTATAGGTTTGGGGACCATTTATGGCTTTAAGGATTTTTGTTTAACTTTTTGAGGGTGAAGGTTCTTTTTTGCAATTTGTGCAAATTTTAGTTGCCTGCACTCATTTTGAGCCATTGAAAACTCAGCTGAATTACCAAGAGTAAAGTGCCATCGCCTTGTTGGTTTGCTATGAGTCTCCACCCATAACATGAGGAGCCCATGATATGAAATTAAATGTTCATGTATTCCAAATTTTCTACAGCATATGGTGAGCCACATCACATATTGGATGTTTAGGTAATACTGGAATTTTCAAATTCCAATTGGTACAAAATTTGGGTTTTGGATGATACAATAGATGGCTTTCCATTATGATTCTCCAAATTACCAACCACATTTTGGCATGAATTGATTTAGATAACATGTGAACCTTCTATCTATCTAACCATCCATTCATCCTTCCATCCTTACATCCAACATTCTGGTATATTACATGTCAATCTTTAAAATCCATGTGAAAGTATAAAATCGAGCAATTTCAAAGATCATTTCTGTTGGAAGGGGATGGGTAGAAGAAATATCACTTTTGATTAAATGGGAAGAAGTGTGTTTATCAAAGAAAGCGGGTGGACTTGGAATTGGTAACATATTTAGAAAAGCAAGATGCTTATTAGGAATTGGTTGTGGAGATTTGTGGACCGAAGGAAGTACCTTGTGACATTCTTTCATTTCTTCCTCTATCATCATCTTTTCCAAGATTATTTTGGATATCCTCCCAAAAGGATTCACTTGCCTTAGAGATTTTATCTACCTCTCCTACAGGTACAACATGGAACTTGTTGTTTTTTAGGGAATTGCTTGAGCTTGAAATTGACTTAGCAGCCACCCTCTTGGATTCCTTAAAGTATGTTCACATTTCCATAGATTTTCTGGATAGGTTTGTTGGTATCAGAGTAAGTTTCCAATTGGTGCCTATTCAGTTGAGTTCTCGCAGATTTTTGTGGGTTATTTTCAGCCAATCTCTTTCTTTATGTTTTAATCCCAATTTGTCTGGAAGTTTTGGTCATTAAACAATAGACCTTATTATTCTCTCACTTTTTGGAATGAACCTAGTCTATTTTAACTCTTAAAGCTATTGAAGGGATCAAATTCATTTCATCTTACAATTGATAACTCAAGTTTAAACCCTTCTCTCGTCCACATGGCTTTATTTTAATTTGATACTTGTGAACTTTGGGTGTAAACACTTGGATCAGGTTTCACTTAGGTTTTGGCTCTTGTTGGAACCAACTTAACCCAATCTGCCTGAATTACATCCTTACATCATTGATTTCTCCTGAACCACCATAAAGCTGCATGTGCAAATAAAACTCGCTTGTTGATACTTCTGTGAAATTTGGGTGTAAGCAGTCGGATCAGGTTTCACTTCTTAGGTTTTGCCTCTTGTTGGACCCAATTTAACCCAATCCACCTCACATTCTTGATTTCTTCTGCACCACCACGAAAGCTGCCTATGTGTAAATAAACTCTCACTTGTGAGAACTCCTTCACTAGACAGGTTGTCCAATAACTCGTCCCCTAAATCAAAACAATAAATTAGAATGGCCAAATTTTGTAGGTTAAGATTATAACATGTACTTTGAACAAATGATATGACACTAATGCAATCTCAATTCCAATAAACATCTATTTATATATATTTTTTTATACTTCTATCACATTTAGAAGCACTTTTATAATTATCAAATGATCAAGATTTTTCTTTTTTCTTTTTTAAAATTTTGGAGAATGATGACTTTTTTCCCCTTGAACTACATATGTTCTTTTGAGCTCATCATTTAAATTATTGGCTTTTGTGTTTTACATTTGTGTGTAGGTGCATGTGTTAATAAGATACGATTAGTTTTCTTTTGAATTGATTGCAGGTTATTAGAGATCGCAAATGGAAGGATGTGATTTCTGTATTTGGTTTCCCAACAACAATTACCAATGCATCGTTTGTCTTGCGGAAGTACTATATTTCCTTGCTTCATCACTATGAGCAAGTCTATTACTTTCGCAGGGAGGGCCCTCCAATCTCGATGGCTGGTATGTCTAACCTTGATCATTATAACCTTTTATTTTTGCACTATTGTGTTGTTTGTGTGATAATCCTCTCTCACTCTCTCTCTGGTGTGTGTGTGTTATTTTGTTTTATAGCTTCTGTGGCCAGGAGCCCTGTCAGTGGGTCAGCAACACTACAAGTTCAAGCTGCAGTACCATCAGCACATGAAAAAGGAACCACTGCGAATCGGTTACCAGGTCACATACTCAAACTTCTCTTTTTTTTTTTTTTTTTTTAAATTTTCTTTCTGAAGCATGTTCTAGATGTGAAAAAATAATGCAAAATGAAGAGATAACAAGGCTATATGTTCTTTTTGGTCAATCTTTTTGTTGATTTGACTGTAAGCCTTTATCTGGAAAACATATCACCTTATTTAGTGCTCTTGCACATTTGGTAATTGTAGATCCTAAGACACGCAAACCACAATATCTTTTTGTTGGGATAATAAAATGATTTTATTGCAAAAAGGATTGAGATATCACATGGAAAACCCCTCTATAATATACAATATGAAGCCCCTCTATGATATACAAGACTAATTAAAGGCCATACCAAAATCAGCCCCAAAAACTAGTTAAGAAAGATGGGCGAAAGACCCCAAACCCACAAATAGATTCTTGGTTTCCCTGTTGATATCATCCCATCTGCTTGCAAAGTCAATCAACTGCACATCTGTAGACTTTTTGTAAAGGGAAGCCCTAAAAAAGGGCCCCCTTGTCCTTGAAGCAGCTCTAAGAGAAGTTTTGGAGTAATTGTTCAAAGCACGATTGTTCTTTTCTAGATAAATGGACCAGCAAACTGCAGCAGGGACCATTTCCAAGGAACACGTTCTCTAGGACTGGTAGCACTAGATTTACAGCTGTAGAGAAGGGAAAATCAAATCTTTTGGGACTTCCGAATTTGTACCAAAGATCAAAAGAATATCAACCCAATCTCAAGACACAAAAGGGCAGTGAAGTGTGACTGACTGATTTGCATGCTCAGAAACTAAGATAATACACATTGGCCAAGAACCGCCGTCTAGTGATAATAATATTGTAGATCATCAGAATCCTGTTGAGGGCTGCAGTCCATAAGAAGAAAATTAACCTTGCTTGGATGAATTGATAGGAAACAGCAAAGAAAGGGAAGGAGTTGGCAACTGATACCCAGAGTTGTCTTCCACCTCCAACTCTTGTAAAAGCAACGCCACTATCAAAAAGTCACTAGATGAGAGATTCAGCCATGCACACAGTCCTTGATCTGAATCCTAGCCCACTGGACTCCTCCAGGTTGATAGAAATCAGGCTCCCACAAATTTCTCTGGAAGCTCGAAAGAAAGCTTCTGACTGCAGATAATATGGTGAGCTTCCTTTACCGTGTTAACTGCAGGCCAACACCTGTGGAAGGCTAACTTTTCGGGGGCTGTTTCAACAGTGGCCCTTACTACTGATCCTGATGAGGTCGTACTCCAAGTTGAAGCAGAAAATTGCCTGTCACCAGCGAACATAATCAGAAAGGGGAGAGAGCCTGAATCAATTAAGTCTTTCACGATCTGAGTCTCAAATGAAGGTCCTCTTCAACTGAATCACATACTATAGCCCTGTGCCATTGCCCGAAGCATTCTTCTTTAAACTGCGATTTCAGAGGCTTCCCAATGACACCGTATGTGCATGCACTCTTTATGGAGCCATACCTCGATTTTGGCATGAGTTAGGACACTGGGAATCACCCATGTCTCTGATGGAGTCTCTTTTCAAACAAGGAAGATTGTAGAAGTTACGACTTAGAACATAGTTATGTAGCATCGATGGGTTTCGGCACTATAGGTGAATGTAGGCTGAATATAGAACCTTCATTCTGGACAGCTTGTAGGTAGATGATGAATCCAAAGACTAGAGATTGGAGAAAGTATAAACAACCTGCTGTGACAGTGGTAGAAGATTGAAGAAAAAGAGAAGAATGAGGAGAACTAGGCAATCACACCTAGGGGTTGAGGCAATCACACCTTTGAAACAATCACACTTCAAGAGTGAAAAAAATGTATTCATCAAAGTCATAATCTTTCCCCTAGTTCAGCCCTTTTATAGAGGCATTACATTAGAATTTTAATAACCATCCTACCAAGCAACCTTCTAAAAAGTGTTTAGAATATTTGCTTATCATAAAAGTAACTAGTTTCTAAAATAAACTGCACTAAAACTAATTAGAAACTGTCCCAATATTTCCTACTACTACTTACTGAAAACATAAAATAAATAAAAATCAAATAGTTGCACAGATATCTTACTGTGGCCAGCTGTAATTAGACCCTATGGACTCCCCTCCATATTCCCTGATATATAAAACAATGCCACTGAGTGACAAAAACTGCCATTAACCCTTAAATCTTGTTACATCCCATAACTTATGCAACATGGGGTATCTAAGGAACCTATAGGACTGCTTTTCCTTTTTCCTTTCCCTTTTTCTTTTTCTTTATCTTTATGTCTGTTATATTTGGTGGGTATCACCTACCTGGTGATCCCTTTCTTATTGTAGCTTTTGTTTCCTATCTTCAATAAAGTCAGATTTTACCTCTCAAAAAAAGTTTCCTACTCATCAATATGTCAACTTTGAATTCCAATAAGAATTTCAATGTAGATTCAATATCTAAATATGAAAATTTCATGGTTATCCCTTATAGGCATATTTAACCACCTTTAAAATTTCAGAATTTTTTGGTGTGTCTATAGGGGTATTTTGGTAATTTTATCAATCTGTCAAAATTCCAGAAACCTAACCAGAAATTTTCTTTCATCTTTCTTTCCTTCTTTCTCTGCTCTAATCCTTGTAAATTCATTTGGTGTGATTCCTTACACTTTCCCTTAACACCTTTCCAAATTTTGAGGTTATTTGGTATTCTCAGTCTGCTTAATTGTCTTAAGTTCTATCCCTACCTCCGTTACATATTCTTGGGTCCACAATAGCAGGATACTACAACCCTAAGTTGCCCTATGTAAATTTTGGTATCAAAGCTTATCATCCTACATCAAATTATTATTTTTAATGAATTATGATTTTTATTGAAAGAGAAAAAAAGGAAGAAGGATGTATACAGAAATGACCAATGGTCATGAGAGCCTAACTAAAGATTACATGTCGAAGTGTAAGAAAAAAAATACATGAATAACAGTCTTTGTGAGATCATTTGTTGATACCCTTATAAACTCCTTTGAAACAACGACCCAAGAAGCCACCTCGAAGAGGATAGAATCTGCCACCTAAAGGTGAGATTTCTTGATTCTATATTTCTTTTTCCAAATCCCTCAACAAATTCCATGCATGGTTCCCAATCAAAATTACTTACCATGACCCTCAAAGGAGTCACACTTCTATTGTCTCACCAAAACAAGAAGACTATAAGGCATAGTCCAATTCAAAGAAGCACAATTAAGAAAGTGATCCCAAATTAGCATGGTAAAAGGGAAATGGAGTAAGATATGATTGTCAAATTCTCTGTCTTTCATTACAAAGAACAAATATGTGGTGAGAGCAGCATGTAAGGCCGCTTCCTCTGAAACATATCCATAGTATTTATTCAACAATGAATAGTGATCCAAATAAATGCTTGAACCCCCAGGGGGGGGAGCCCTTTCCATATCTTAGATACCATGAAGGGAAGAGAGAGAGTTGTAGACTCAAAAAGCTTTTTAAAGAAAGATTTCACTGAGAAGGAACCTGAGGATTCAAGAGTCCATCTAAACTTGTCAAGTAGGGAGGGGGAAAGCAGAATTGATTGGAGGGAATCTAAGAGTGAATCTAGGTCCTTGGAGTCCATTCTAGAAAAACCTATTAGGGGTCCATAGGAGTGAATCTAGAAGGTTCCAAGAGCCTATCACGGGAAACCTTAGCTTCAAAATATAGAAGGTCCCTATAGAATGAAAGGTTCCAAGATAAAATTACCATCCAAGGAAGAAACAAGAGAATTGGCAATTGAAACCTCTTTGTAACGAGAGATACGGAAAAGACAAGGGTAGGATGACAATAAGGGAGAGTTACCTCACTAAGCATCCTTCCATAATTTAATTTTCCTAACATTCCTTTACACAAGACGCATGTGAGGATAGTAAATGGAACAGATGTCAATTATATGTTTGCTCATCAGGGAGACTTGGGAGTTAATGATTGGGTTACAATTCCATCCATTTGAATATGATCTAAACTTGTATAGTATTAAGGAGTGCCGAATACTCCCCTCATCCAAAACAAATGTCCAAAGCCATTTTCCTAGAAGAGCTTTGTTCTTCAAAGAAATATTGCCAATGCCTAGGCCCACCACATATTTTGGTTTGGATACAACCTCCCATTTAATTAGATGATCTCTTTTTTTATTTATTTATTTATTTTTATCTCCACCTCACAAAAATGACCTTTGGAGTGACTCAATTTTATTGGCCACTTTTGAGGGGATTTTAAATAGGGACATATGGTAGACACGAATGTTGGATAGTGCAACTTTTCTTAATGTGATTCTTCCTCCTAAAAAGATTTGAGATTGTTTCCAACATGCAAGTCTTTTTTCCACATTTTCTACAATTGGATCCCAAAAACTTCCCAATCTTGGACTTCCACCAAGGGGCATGCCCAAATATTTTAGAGGTCATTTGTCCACTCTGCAACCCATTGCAGTAGCAAGAGAGCTCAGAAGTCCTTCCACATGAATGCTTGCTACACTAGATTTTTCCCAATTGACCTTTAAACCCGATATGATCTCAAAGACTTGGAGTATGTTCTTCAAATTCAAAATTCCTTCATCATTTGGTTTGAGAAATGCCAATGTGTCATATGCAAATTGGAGGTGGGAGATATTCAAGTTATGGAAGTGGGAGCCTTCTATAAGATTAGCTTTAGTCATATGATTAAATAACGCATTGATACTGTTTGTAACCAGGGAAAAAAAGGAAAGGGGACAAAGGGTCGCCTTGTTTGAGTCCTTTAGATGCACCAAAGAATCCTTTAGAAGTGCCATTTAGAAGTATAGAGTACTAAGGGTTCAATACACAGCCCAAAATCCACTTAATCCATTTTTTTTTCAAACCCTTTTTTGAGAAGAACTCATTCAAGAAAGCTCCATTCAACTCAATCAAATGCGTTTTTCAAGATCAATTTTGTAGATTAGTCCCCTAGAAGCCGATTTCTTCCCTGAGTCCATGCACTCATTGGCCACTAGGGTCCCGTCCATTATTTGGCTCCCATTGATGAATGTGCTTTGGGAATTTGAGATAATGTTACTCATAACTAATCTCAATCTGCAGGATAGGACTTTAGGCATAATCTTATACATGCTGCCAATCAAGCTTATGGGCTTGAAATCTGAGACCCTGCAAATCCCTTTTTTGTTAGGAATAAGAGCAATGAAGTTTGAATGTGCACCTTTTTGTAAGATACCCCTCTCATAGAACTCATGAAATACCTTCACTAAGTCATCTTTAATGAAATCCCAACATGTTCGATAAAAAATATATTGAGAAACCATCCAGCTCATAGACTCTAGTGAGCATCCATTCAAAATTGATGATAGCCTCAAGTTTGTCACTTGTGGCCTGAGTTTTTCATGTCAAATCTTTCCCAGATCCCTTGATTTTGGTGTCATTAGGAAAGTTATTCAATTATCTAACGCCCAAGATCATGCAATTTGGGTGTGATTTGAGGAAGGCCAAATTACGGACAGTGAACAGATGCGGTGGGAATTTTTATTTGGATTGTTTTAGTTTTCTAATTGAGTTTTTAATTGTCTGGACTATTTTAATTTTTGTATGGAGTTGTTAAGTTGTTTTGAGTGTTCTTACGTAAGGTTCAGGGTGCAAATGGTAAGTTTTTTTTGATAATTCAAATGGTAACTTTCTATTTGCTTTCTTACTGTAATGAGGATTTATTAGTGTGTCTATATTCAGTCTTTTCTTGTTTAGCAAGTGTTTCAGTTTTTAAATTGAAATACAAGTCAAAGTAATTGACATGGTTTGGAATCCCCCTATATTCTGTGTTTCTTTCTTTCTTTCTCTTTTTTTGGTGAATCCTCTTATATTGTGTTGTTGCTTTGTAATCAAGACAGTTGAGTTGAATAAAGTTTTCTGTAGGCTTTTGTGCTGCGATCTACACATAGTTCATTGTTGAGGTATTGCTTTATCAATTACCTTGGAAGAAATTTGTGCAATGCTGGTTCTTCTTACATCAAGAAGGTGTATATCTTTCCCAATATTATTGTGGAATCGAATTTTAGATCTAGTTCTCTGAGTTCTTGATTTAAGAATTCTAGTCTTTGGTTTATCTATTATGCTACTTCTAGTAATGGTTTTTGAGCTTGAATATGAATCTTCTCAATACAACTTACTTTTAGTTCATTCATCTCACTGTTTTTGTTGGCCCTAGGAACCATAATTTTCTCCATTCACTTTCTTTAAAACCTAACCCTGATTTTTTAAATAATTACTTTTCCTTCAAAATTATGGAGCTAATCCTATTCAATGGATCAGCCCCAAATTCCCTTACCCCCAAATTCCCTTACCCTATCATCCTCTAGCCACTACTTGTCATGATTTCAGCCACTATTGAAGGGTTAATAAGCACTATGTGGAAACTTGATGACATAAAACACTTGCTATCATCCTCTAGCCAAAAGTGCTACCTACTAATTAGAACACTAGGACCAAAATGTTTGAGGTAATGGATTTGTTAAAAAGTTTGTATTGCCTATGCAGCAAGATTTTTATTAACTAATCATCATGCTTTTATAAGTTCACATGTAATTTGTCAGGGGTACTCTACTATGTTTGTATTGTTCACCAACAGTAAAAGTTGAAAAAAAGAGGTGTAATGGAAAATTGACAATTCCTGTACAGTTGTGGCTCTGATCTTGTAGGATTTTTTTTTGGTGCAGGATGAATACCAAAATTTAGTGTAGGACAGCCTATGGGCTGTTTGATCTTGCAGTTGTGGGCCCAAAAGAATGTTGTAATAGTGAGGACAAAACTTAGGGTTCACAGAAACCAAGGTTAGGGTTACCCAAAGAGTCCCAAACTTGAAAGAGATTAGGAATAAGAAGTGAAGAAGCAGTACAAGAGGACGTCTCGTATGGTCCTTAATAGTGATTATGAGAGATCCTTATTAATGGAGGGGGTGATGTGGCACCAAAAGGTGCAGATTCAGTGGTTGAAAGAGGAAGATAGGAACACTAGATTCTTCCACAAGATAGCAAGTTGTTGGAAGAGTTCTAATGGTACCAATAGGCGAAGGGTGGACAGGCTGGATGTCATTAGATCTCATATGGAACACCATTTTTGGCATCTTTACACTGAGGATTAGGATGTTCGCCCTAGGGTGGAGGGAATCACGTTCCCAAGGATTTCAGAGGACCAAATTATATGGATGGAGAGACCATTTGAAGAGGAAGTTAGGGGCACTATTGGCCTCTTGGAAAGGGACAAGGCCCCAGGTATTGATGGGTTTCCCATTTCTTTCTATAAAGTGTTGGGAAACGCTAAAAGTTGACCTTATGGAGGTAGTCAAGGACTTTCACGAGAGGGGTTTTTTGGATTGAGGGAGCAATATCACTTTTATATCGTTGATTCCTAAGAAGGAGGGAGCCAAATGTCTGTCAGATAACAGACCTATTAGTTTTGTTGGGAGCACCTATAAAATAATCTCAAAATGCCTTGCACCGTGGCTCAAGGTTGTCCTTTCATCTATTATATCCAAAGAGCAAGGGGCTTTTTTGTTAGATAGATCCATTCTTGATGGTTTCCTATGCACTAGCGAATGTATTGATGATAGGGCTCAAAGTGAGAATCCTGACGTTATTTGTAAGCTATGTGTGGAGAATGCGTATGACCATGTTAACTGGAACTTCGTTTACTACATTTTGGGGAGGTATGGCTTTGGGTTTTGTTGGAAAAATTGGATGTGGAAATGTTTAAGCTCCGTATCCTTTTCGGTGTTGGTGAATGGTACTTCAACTTGTAACTTTGAAGCCTCTAGGGGCTTGAGGCAAGGAGACCCGTTATCCTCCCTCATTTTTCTCTTGGTGGCTGAAACGTTGGGGGCCATGGTGACAAAGGCCTCGGAAGGTGGTATTCTTGAGGGCTTCAAGTTGGGCAAAGAGGAGGTGATCGTCTCCCACTTACACTATGCGGATGACACGTTCATTCTTTGGAAAAATTCCCAAACGCAGATTCGATCGCTGAGATGTATTTTGTGATGCTTTGAGGCGGTCACGGGGTTGAGAATGAAATTTGCCAAGAGTCAGCTTGTTAGGGTAGGGGATGTGCCTAACATTGGTTTGTTGGCGATTGATTTGGGGTGTCAAGTGGGTTCTCTCCCTATTTGTTATCTGGGGCTCGTTTAAAAAACAAGTTAAGTTTGGAATCCTATTGTTTATAGGATGCGGAAGAAGCTTGCATGATGGAAAGCCCTATATCTCTCTCGAGGAGGCAGGGTTACATTGATAAAAGCTGCCTTAGCTAGCATCCGATGTATTTATTGTCCCTCTTTGTCATCCCAGTCCATGTGGCTGTTTAAATCGAGAAACTCCAAAGGGACTTTTTGTGGAAAGGGGGAGGTGAAGATAAGGGGCTCCATTTGGTGGCTTGGGACTGAGTGTGTACCCCGAAATCCAAAGGGGGTCTGGGGCTGTGTTGAGTGGAAGTTATAAATAGAGTCTTGCTTTGTAAATGGTTGTGGAGGTTTGGGAGGGAGGTGGATAGTATTTGGAGGAGGGTGATTGTATCGCATTATGGTATGTTTCCCAATGAGGACCCACCCTCGCTGATGCAGGATGCTTGGAAGTACTAGAGAAGTGAAGAGACCAAATAGAATTACACAAAATAATGTTCAGTATAACCGGAATTCCTACTCATCAGTTCGTTCATTTTAAATTTCAGTTGTAGGATTTAGTTAGGAATCAAACATTACAACCAGCAGTTCAAGGACCTATGATGTCATTCTCGAACAAAGTATAACCCAACCTCATAATGCCCTTAATCCAATTTGGTACAAAACTCAAAGAACATTCAAGGACCATATCCCCATAAAAATAAACAGTATGCTAACAGTGGTATGTTTTGGAAATCAGCACACAACAAACTTATATTAAACATGTGAAACTGAGGTAAGGAAATTACAGCAGGCTCAAATTATTAGGACAGTTAAGGGGGTTAAATGCATGTTGTCCAACAGGGATTAAGCACATCAATCTAGCCTTTAAAGTATGTTCTTAGGGCTGTATGTGATTAAATCACATGGAGAAGAAGTCCAGACCATGGGAAAAGAAAAGGGAGTTCATAGTGGTAGCCGATTGCATAAAAACTAAGGGAAAAGTCACAAAACTTTATGCAGTAAAATTCTGCAGTTATGTAAATGGGAGTATATTCCAAACCAGCAGCAAAATCAGCGAAATCTTAGGTTGGATCACCCATAACATCAACCTAATCCACTTTTCACCATTAAGAACATAAGAAGTGGAAGAAATAGAAGATTGTGAAAGAAAAAAACCTGGATCAGTAAGAGAACAGTGCACACACCTTCCCCTTGGCCTCTCACCAAGCTTGATTTGATCTAGGAGGAGATCCTAGACTCCACTCTTTGGATATGGGGGTAGCCGTCAGCCCCTTTCTTTTCTTCAAAGGTTATTTATTAAAAAAATTATGAAAGAGGAATAGGGTTTTAAAGCTCCCATCCCCTCATTTCTTTTACAAAAATGTCCTCCATATAAAAAAAGGAAAAATTACTTCTATGCCCTTATTACATGAAACTCAAATAAAACATGCTATGCTTATTCAAATTGCATGGGAATCGCACCAAACTGAATATAAATAAAAACTAAACAAACTACTAGTAGTTCATCCCCTCCATGTGCTCTTGAGTGGGCCCCTCATGGGCTGGCTTCTGGGCTCCACATGCTCTCGGACTACTCGAATCATAGTGAACGAGGCTTGATTCTCCTCTGTCACTGGTACACCCAATGAGGAACTTGGATGTCTTCATCACTCGCTTTGTCCGAAGCCCCCATGCTATCAACCCTTGGAAATGTATCATGGGGTTATTCGGGGACTTCGAGGGAAGTCTGAGAGTGGTGATAGGAAATGACGCCAAGACAAAATTTTGGAAGGACAAATGGTGGTGAGAAACCGCTTCTGAGGAAGTTCCCTTCAGTTTTCTCTTTGGCATTTGATTTTGATGCATTAGTTTGGGACTATTTGGACACCAATACCAATCCTCTGGCTTGGCATCCTATTCTTAGGAGGCCATCTTTCGATTGGGAAATGCAGGACATTGTTACCCTTCTCGGTAAGCTCGAATCGGTAGAGTTAAAACCTGATGAGGACGATAAAAAGCATGGGCAACAACATTTGAAGGGCTCTTTAGCGTGCTGTCTTGTGTACACCTCTTCAATAGCCACGATGGCAGCCATGGCCTGTGGAAAGCCATTTGGTATGCCCTAGTTCCTCCATAGATTCAACTCTTTATGTGAATTGCCTCTATGGAGAAAATCTAGATGGTAGATATGCTTTGAAGGAAATGGCTCATCTTGACAAATTATTGATGCCTATGCAAGGCAGATGGGGAATTTGTATCCCACACCTTGTTGCATTGTCCATTCTCTTGGGAGGTGTGGTTCAGGGTCCTTAAGGATTTTGGGATAGGTAGACTATCCTGCTTGATTTGCATACCCTTCTTCTGTCTTGGAAAGACAGTGAGAGGAAAGCGGATTTGGAACCTAGTTCCGACAGTAGTGTGTTGGTCTCTTTGGTTGGAAAGGAATATAAGGATTTTTTATGGCTATGCAGAGCCTTCTTTCAGACTGTATCATAGGGCAAAAGACCTTATCCTGATGTGGGCCCCTCATTGTAAAGATTGTGAGCTGTTAAATCCCAGCAAATCTCAAAAGGGATTGGGGCGGGATAATTGGGTGCCATCTTGTGTGACTCTTGGGCTTTTGAGGGTTGGGGTTCCCCTTGGGTAGGGATTTTGTTTCCATGGTTGTAAGCTTTCTCCATTCTTTTGGGATGTCTGCTGGGTCAGTTTCTGAAAATCCGGGCAGCAGGTGTAAAATGACCAAAATACCCCTGAAGATTTTTCAGATGGGTATGAATTTTTTCAGGCAACTAGGTATGTCTAAAATAAGTGTACACACAAAATTTCAGGTCAAACTAAGGAGGGGAAGTATATGAAGTTGTATAAAAACCAGGCTGCTGCGAAAGTTCAACAAGAAAAACCCTAAAAGTTAGGGTTAATTCATCAAGAAACCAGCAAAACAGCACTATTTTGAAAAGGAATCTAGGGTTTCAGATAGCACACAAGTAGAGGCGTAAATCACTAAAAAGAAAGAATAGAAAACCCTGATTTTGACGGGCGATTTTTGAGATACTACTAACCTGGAATTCAGCAAGAGTACTCCAAGAACAGGATTTAGTTGAAGAGAAAAGTCAGTAGAGATCTGAGATATTCAAGAGCGGTAGATATATGAGAAAACCTGATGCGGGAGCATATGAAGTTAAGAAGAAGAAGCTTGAGGACCATGGATAGTTCCCAAGATGTGTCTAGTAGTTAGGGATTTTTAGGGTTTTTTCCAGAATTTTTAAGGTTATTATTTTATGGTTTTATTTTATTTTAGGGTTGTTTCTGAACTTATTTTAGTCAATTTTTTTTTTTTTTTTATGTAGCAAGGCCTTAGAAAGAAGTTTTAACTTAATTTAGATTTTATGTAACAAGACATTAAATGACAGGGGCTTAGATGCAAATTAGGAATTTTATTTAGAGTCTAAATAGTAGTCCTACTTAGATTAGGAGTCTAGTGGTTTAAGTTCATAAATAGAGGAGAACATTAGGTTGTAATTCAGTTTTAAAGATGAAATAAGATTTGGGTTAATTTTGGAGTCCATGAGTGGGCTGGTATCTTCTCCAACCCCTCACGTATGGTGAGTTTCTCATCTTCCCTCTTTCCTCTCTCCTTTCTCCTACAATCTTCTCTTTTCTCCCTCTCTTCTTGCTACTTTATTATTTCTTGATTCTTTCTCTCTTTCTTGCGTCTTTTTCTTGATTCTTGATTTATTTTAAATTGAGTTCTTGATACTCTTTCTTTAATTCTTGAAATCCCATCATAATTTTCTTGTGGGAGCCTAATTCTGAGGTATCCTACATTAAAACCCTTAAAAAAAAAAAGATCAAAATACCTGTTTTTAAAGGGCGATTTGAACAAAGCAAGAACCGGACTAGTCAGCCAAATTTTTTTTTTCCGATAATTATAGTCAGCCAATTGTATACAAGTTGATCTGCAGGTTCTAAAATTCCAGCAACTTCAATCAATCAGTTAGATGATGGTCAGCTCACTTGAAGGGTCTTGAAGATAATACAGAAGGAGGGCTAATGATAGAAAGAGGGGAAGAAGAAGAAGGTAGGAGAAGGAGGTAGAAGAATTAAGAAGAGGGAAAAAGAAGAAGCAGCCCAACGACACCAACTGATTGGGAGGGGGAAGAAACTAGAGGCTACAACCCGTAGGGTTTTCTAATGACTACAACTCTTAGAAGAAGAGGTATCAAACTTCAAAATAATTTTATTCAATTCATGGCTACCTAGTACAAATCGCGTAAGCCTCTTAAATAGGCTCCCAAATCAAAAATAAAAAAATATAAAGCACCTAAATTAGAAAGTTCTACTCTTACTAAAACACTTACCAACCTAAAACTTGCTAAATCTAAAACTACCAAAACCTAAAACTAAGAAGGGCTGTCGACCAGCACTAAGTAGGCCTCACATATTGACCAGCCATAAAATACCTAAACTACCCTTGTCAATAATGCCTTATTACAAGAATACCCATATGCATAAAAAATCCCTAAATACCAATGGCTTAAAAGCCTTGTTACATTGATATCACGTCCCCTAAAAAACCTTAAAACAACCCATATAATGGTCATGCTTGAATCTTGCTCTTTTGTGGGGTGGCACGTATATAGATAGCAGCTTCTTAATGTTGTCCACATCATTTTTTTTTTTTAGAAGTAATGTAAAATTTATTATTTCCAACCAAGATCGCATGAGGAGTACAACCCAGCTGGGCATTGGGAATTACATGCTCATTTAGAAACAAAACCATCCCAATCAAAAACCCATTCATGGTATTTCATCGATTTAAAAAAGACGGTATGGGACACCCATCGGAATAGACGAGACAGGGCCCTTTCATGTAGCTAGCTCAAATAAGATCTCCAACTATTGAAGATAAGATCATTCCATTCCATCCATATTGTCCAAACTATTATGGTTGGGACATTGAACCATAGCATTCGACCCTTTGGGGATAAATTATTCACCTTTTCTTCACTCCACTTGTCAATAAGATCCAAACACTGATCCTGGAGGATTCACTGAGATGTGCATGATACATAATAACGTACTTGAATAGAAGAAGGAATGGAAGTTACCAAAAAAAGAAAGAAGGAATGGTGAAACATGCAATACTAAAGCCAGATACAAAATATAAGTGGGGAAGGGAAGTCATAGTAGATGGAGAAAGTCTTGTGATATGGTTTTTAGCCAGGCCATCCATGAAGTTTAGATAATGAAATAAGAACAATGCTGCAAAGTTCAAATATTTCCATACATATACTTTCATCCTCAACTGCCCTTTCAAATATGAAATTTGTTAACTTGGTAGATCTCTTACAATGTCAGAATGGACAGTTGAAGGTCATCACTTTCTATTTGAATAGCTTCAGAAGTAACAGACACAATGGAATTTATTAGAGCTCATTGGGGTTTCATTCTTAATATATCTATACATATGAGATAAGCTATGTACTTCGCTGTAATTCTCATCATGATGTCGAAAGGGATTGAGTTTAATCCTCTGCAATAGGGGAACTGGCTCCAACACCAATCAGGATGTGAAGGTGTCCTTGTAAGGGATATCTGGTCGTTATGCATAGGCTCATGGAGGGTATTTTATCAATTAAGCTACCTGTTTGATGACCAAGATACCCCCCTTACATGAAAGGTGTTGCATCCAGTTTGGTGCTGCTGATGGCTCCCTGCAGTAACTATTGCTGATCAGAATTTGAGAGAATATTATCTGATAATATCATCTCATCATTTTCTACCCTGGTTACCCTTTCCTAGTTTTGCATTCCCAGTCGGGTAGCATGTTTTACCATATATAAAACAATACACTTCTCTGTTAATATACGCTTCCATCATCTATTTCCGTTCTCCACTCTTACTCTTCTAGTTTTGTTAAACCAGAAAAGAACACTTTTTCATAACTAAAGGGAATAGAGAAGTAATATTGAACTGCTAAACAATCTCATCCACATATGCACACATGAACCAAGAACTGCTTTGAAGAAAAAACAACAGGTCACAACTCTCAATTGATCAACTCCAAAAAAGATAAGTTGGCTCATATTCTTAGCCAATTTTAATATTCATTACATTTTATTTGTTACTTCAATTAACATGTTCTTTTATTGGGGTATTCATTAGCTTTAATAAGGAATTGAGCTACAGTGGATGAGATGACTGACCTGAATCTTTATTTTTGATAAAAGAGTGCTGTGTTAGTGTGGTAGTGGTGATAGGAAGTGGTGATTTCAGTGGAAATAGCATGTCACGTCAATATGCATAAATCAAGTGTAACTTGGATTACAATATCTTGCTTATTTAATGTTTGCATATTTAATGGAGCAGTGTATACTTCAGTAATAATTAATTTTGATACCTGCCTTATATGGTTGGGAAACCTTTGATGACAGTGAATTACTGGATGATCTGAGATTATACTAGATACTTTTATTTTTTATGAATGACTACTAGAAACAAAGTTAGGGAAAAGGAAGAGAATATTGTTAGGAAGCATGCTTCCAAAGAACCACCATTTTTTAATGCCATGCGGCTGAACAATGTCTCTTCTTGTACAATTTCAGCTCCAGTCCATGAGTCAATAGGTTGCCCAAGATGGCGACACAAATTTGGAAAAATTACTGTGTAACACCTTCAAGAATCATACATATTCAAATGCAAACATGATTTAACACAGATCCATCCAAAATAAACAAGGATTTAAACGTCATTAGCAATGGTGTATGATAGGAAACAATTTCACTTGGATTCTGCAATTATTTAAACTTTTGACTGTATGGCCAGCATGCTCATTATTCTTATTTCAACATCAACTCATACTGGAAATTGTAACCACATAAAAGCATGTACGGCATGGGCATGGAATATTAGCACATCTATTATTACTCTTTCCAGAATGATTCCACCTATTGCAAGTTTGTGACTGGTCTCTCTCTGCAATCAAACCTAAATGATTGGGATACTGATTGGAACTTATTATACCCTCTAAGGCTGTTTACAACCAGGTGTCATATAGCAATCGTTACTGTCTTAACAAGGGAAAAAGAAAAGGAAATGCTAAACCATTAACTGATGCAGTTGGCTTCCGATATCCATTTCATAATAGCACAAGTTACAGATACTTAGTTTTTCTTACATTGCAGGGAGAGTTGAATATTTTTGTCACTGTTATTTTTGAAACAGATAATGATAGATTGTGATGGGAATGCCATAAAATGTATTCATCATCTTTACCATGATAATCTATTTTGGGTGTCCTTGCATTTCCTTTTTTTATATGCTTCAAGAATCATTCATCTCTTTTGTTTCCAAAACTCCTCAGCCAAGTGGGTGAATTCTCCTTTGACCTGTCATGAATGGGTTTTTGAATCAACAGAATATCTTAAGAGTTCCAGTAATTCTCTCACCAATCTTACCCTGCCCAAAATGGAGATAATAGAGGTAATTTTCTGTTGAAATATATGAATATTATATGTGCTAATTGTATTGAAGAAATCTGATGCCATGGGCACATGCTTATGTTATTGTCACAGTTGAGATACGTCATCCATGTCCAAGTCAACAAAATTGAAATGTTTGACTCTAGCACTCAATTTGGTCACAAACTCTTTTTGTATAGCCGTTATCATATAGAGAAGCCTAGGCAGATCCAAACAAGATGACAAATACTAGCATCCCATTGATCATTATCAATATTGGTGTTCAAATCGGGCAGAGGCCCAGAATATGGAGCCATTTTTAGTTGGAATATTTACAATCGCCGTCAGGAAAGGGAGAAGGCTTGATGAGGGTTTCAAAGATCTAGTTGGTGACATTTGAAAAAGTGCCTGATTTGTATGAAATGAAGCTAAGTTTTCTCTTCCTAGTTGTTCAATCTGCCATAAAGCTTCAAAAAGAGGCCAAGAAAGCTTTCCAGGTAGGAGCCAAAAGCATGCTCATAGGGGAGAGAACAGAGTGACCTTGTAAAGTGCAAGGAGATTAGGAAAATAAAGACACTAGTACAATATTGATGTTGAATATATATATATATATATATAGTCAACAGGAACTCCGATACATATTGTTAGTTTTGCAATCTTCGTCTCGTGCCATTGCCTTGAAACCTCTTTTTTGTTTTCCTCTGGGTTTCTCGGATGGAAGCTCCACTGGCTGAAACGGCTGCAATCTCCTCCAAGTGCTTTTGTCAAGGAATTGAAAAATCGGTATCATCCCTGTATGCTATTGTCTTCCATAATCTATGCCATCTGTGAGTTCCCCATAGGTCCCTTCGGCCTACTTTTGGTGTTGCACTAGCATAACTAGAAAAGATGCAAAACTTTTTTGCTAAGAACAAAAGAAAAGGAATAGAGATACCCGGGAAAACAGATGCTCTAGATACCTAAATTGGGTTTTGAAATATACTTCATAAACCCCCCCCCCCCCCTGCTAGGCTTCTCCTCACATTTCAATATTCTTCACTCGTCCCAGATCTGAATGCCCATATAGAATCTCAGTATTAAACGTGATCTTCCATCCCCTTGAACCTGACCGTCCAGCATAGTGCGAATAGGTTACAATCACCAAGTCATCTTAGCAAACCATGCCTCCCAATGGTGGTTCCAATCCCCCATAGTGTCAGGCTACCTGAGGGGTGCCCAAAATTTTTCTTTTCCTAATACTAAGAAAAATAATTTTAACTTTTTTTTTTTTGGTAAATTAATTCTAAGTTAAACTCAGACTGAGTAGGGGTGGTAATTCGTGTTGGTGGGCTGGGTTTGTCGTTTGTGTCCTGTCGAGATATGGGTATACGACTATATGGCTCAAGTCGGGCTAAAGCATGATCAGGGATTGTTATGCATAAAGAGGATGGTGCCTTTTTGTTTGCCTAAGCAAAGCCAGGTATGTGTGGGTTGGCGGTGGCTGCTGAAGCACCTGCTAGACTAGGCCTATCAAAAGCCTGGGATTTAAGGCTTAAAAAGATTATTCTTGAAGGGGGCTATAAAAATGTGATCTTAAAAAGTAGATGATGTTAGATGCCTCATTTGTCACTGTCTGAGTTTGGTTTCTCATTTTGATATTGTATCCTTATCTGGGTTTGGTGAGATGACAAGAAGTTTACTCATGTATTGGCTTTGCTTTGGTCTTTGGATGCATTTCCTCTGAATGGTCTTCTTTACCCGGACTTGAGGACATATAAGTATTTGACTCTTTTGAAATAAAATAGTTGCTATAGATTTTTCAGTATCTCATGGGGATTGGGGTGGGGAACCTCCGTTCGTTATAGTGCCTACTGTAGCGACTCTTGAGCCGCCCCCGGTTCTGGAGCTGGAGGCGGCACCTCTTGACCTTTTTACCTATCGATCAAAATCAATACCCTTCACAACATAGATGGCTCTAAAGGTAAGGCATTAAGTCATAATTTGATGCTAATCCCCAACAAAAAAAAAATGGTATCACAAGTCAATTAAGTCAGTCAATGAGTCACAATGCACAGGCTTCGGTCCCTTTGGTTTTAATTTAATGCAGCCATCTTTTTACCATAAATGGAAAAAAAGAGTATCAATCTATTTTTAACAATGGTTTCATTTTTATTTCATTTTTTTTATTTATGAATAACTGACTTTATTAGAAATAAGATAAAGATACAAAGAATATGGAAAAAACAATATTAAAGAAAAAAAATCAGCACAAAAGATCAGAAGAAATAGAGAATGAGAAAAGACATGATAGCCAATCCCTGATTAGATCATTCAATGAAAAATATTGAAATTGTGGAGAAGACAGAAACCTGTCAACAAAGGTTTCATTAGACTAATGAATTTTATTTGATTCGTTAAAAACATTTTATTTGATAAATAAAGAGTTAAGTATAGTGTTGGTGAGTGGATTCAATTCTCTCCCGTAAGCTTATCCTCGTCTAATTAAAAATCAAACATTTTTTAAGCCATGGAATTCCTACTTGTATTCATTAGCGGGCATTAGTCAGGTGGAGTCAGTGGAGCCTACAATTTGTACACTAATGACTGAACCATTTGTATGTGGTGGGACCACCTGATAATTGGTTGTGCACATGACTAGGGACACATCAGCGTCGAAAATTGATATATGCACCCCAAAAAAGTGTAAATCACTTTTGGTGCTGATGCATCAGTCCCTTGATCCATGTGCATAAGTTGTGCAGCTCTTTTGTACGCACGAAATCTGGGCTCTTATTTTTTATACTGTTTCACAGTATCATAAGCCGATACCTAGATCTTGAACAATTAACTTATTTAGTCAAATTTGATTGGTCCGACGGTTAAATTTGATTGGTCCGACGGTTAAGGTAGTTGTATTGATGATGAGGAACATCACGCGTAAGAAACGCCCCAGAAGCTTAAGAAGGGGGAAGATTTTAAAATAATTCATGGAACAGCAGCGCCTGTACGATTACATAAGTGGAAAGCGGTGCGCAACTTTAAAAAATTGGGAAAATGACAGAAGTGGGTGGCGAGCCTTTGACGCGAACGGTTCCAAGAAAATACGACGATCCCTCCTTTACCGTCTATCTATTATTAGATTCCAATTCACTAGTTTGTCAAAAAGAAGACGCCTCCTCTTTATGACTCCCACGTGGTGGACTTCTGTAGAGTCTTCCCTATCAAATCATCAATACAGCCTTTCCCTTGAACCTTCTTCCCCTCTTCTTCGTAATTATTGTGCCATTATCTTCTTCTTCTTCTTTTATTATTATAATTTTCGAGCTCCACACGAAAGTCACGAGCCTCCTCTCTATATAAACGCAACAAAGGCTCGCTCTATCTATCGAATTATCTCAGCCAACTAAAAGAGAAGATAAGCTTTGGAAGAGGAAGTAAGGAGAGCCCCAAGGGTCTATACGCTGTAGCGGAAGGATTAGTTTCTTAGAAGTAAAACAGACGAAAATCTTTCTTCACTTACTCTAAATCTGTCATTCTGATCATGGCTGCTCGCTCTTTCTCGAACGCAAAGTTTCTATCTGCTCTTGTCGATGGGGTCTCAGTTGCTATCAACAGGCGAGGTTATGCGGTGGCTACGTCGAGCGTGCTGAGAGGTGGGGCTAGTAGTGGAATGGTGAAGAAGCAAGGGGAGGAGAAGGCGACAATGAAAGAAAGATCGGAGACTATTTCGTGGGTTCCGGACCCGGTCACCGGCTACTACCGACCGGAGAATCGTGCGGCAGAGATCGACGCGGTTCAGCAGGGAGATACGCTCTTGAGCCACAAGACCAGGCGACACTAGATATATTAACTTTGGGTGGCAGAAGAAGACTACGAAAGTAAATGAAAGCTAAGAATCAAGTACCTAAAAAAAATAAAAAATTAAAGCGAAAAATTCGACAAAAGGAGGGTTTGCAATCCCCCCAATCACCGCTGAATTCTGATGTCATTTCTTTCTTCTTCTTTTTTTAATTATTAACAATATATGTGCAATTTTAGTGACGGTTAAAATGCAAATTATCCGATTATTATACATATTTGATCTGTATTTTTGTCCACTTAAAGTGAATATGGAACCATATGTGTCTGATTTGATTAGATATTTGTTCATTTAGAAAAAAAATTCGATTATAAATGAATCATAAATGGAACTACGTTGATTCGTTTGTCTAAATATCCATATTCGATTGATTAAATACACAAAAGCCATGGCCTCATGACATCCATCCTTTCACATTATCAGTCATGGGCGTAAGGTGCATCTAGGTCTATACCATAGTTTGCCCTTAAACAGTTGCACAAGAGTCCTAAAATTTGAAAAGAAAAGGCAAAAAGGGGGAAAAACAGGGAAATTGATAATATCTAGATTCATGAATACAGATCCAATTTTAAATATCTGTTGCATATCTGCATCGAATCTAACATTTGGTTGAGGAAGCATATTCGTATATGGATTTGCTTATCAAGAAAAGAAAGGTTGGCAACCTTAATCCCCATTTCATATATATATATATATATATATATATATATATATATATATATTTTTCAACAAAATAAATTAACTACCACATTAATTTGGCCAAACCATAATAAAAAAAGAGTTAATTAGATAAAACACCCTTAAAACCATCTAGCAATATACAGTCTCCCCCCTCATCAATCAATAATTACAAAAAAATAAAAAATAAAAACCCTCTCAAACATATTACGATTACAAAAGTTTACCATGGGGTGATTTTACCTCAATACCCATTATTTAAAATTATTTTTTAAACAATAAAAAACAAATTTTAAGATTCCAAAAATATCCTAGATGAATTAAAACCAAAATCATGTACCAAATTTCCATCATCTTCTTCCTTCCTCCACCCTTGGTCGACAACAACCATTTCTTCACTATGACACCACCGAAGCTCCATTTCTTCATTGTGAAAGACATAGAGAAATGCGAGATATAGAAAGAATAAGACGTTGCTCTTCATGACCTCCAGCGTTGTCATGTAGAGTGCCCAAGTAGGATGGTTCCTAGTAGGGAAGTGTCAAAGCCCACCCAAATTTCTACAACCAAACCCAATCAAATTAAAAGGAAATAACAAGAACAAGGCCTACTTGATCAAAGATCAAACAAGATAAAGGAGAGCTAAACCTCTGCTATCTTGTCGGGTCAATGATCTTCTCACGCAATCCCTTCATGTGCCACTGCAATCCCCACTCAACCAAGTTAACCTGCTCTCTCGACAGTGCTAGATTAATATCAAGCCTCACACACACCACCTCAAAAAGAGCAACCCCGAACGAGTGCACATCAGACTTCTCTATGAGATTAAGCTATTGTCGCCTAAAGTACTCTGGGTCCAGATACCCAAAACTACCCTTCACAACCATTCTAATGTGGGTATGCTCCAACGTTGGTGCAATCTTCGAGAGGCCAAAGTTCGAGACTTTAGCAGCCAAGTTCTCATCAAGAATAATGTTTGTTGTCTTTACATCGTGGTGGATAATCCCTTGTGCCACGCTTGTATGAAGATAGTGCAGCCCTTGAGCAACGCCAATGCAAATCTTAAGTTGTTGTTTCCATGAAAAATGTGGGAGGTTAAAACCATAAACGTGATCATGGAAAGGACCATTGACCATATATTCAGAAACAAGAATCATCTCTGATTGTTCATCGTATTACCTAATTAGCGAAACCAAATGGTGATGTCTGATCTTGAAAAGCATTTGTATCTCTGTTTGGAACTTGTTCATTCCCTGCTCAAAAATGAGTATGGGAAATTCAAGTAGGAGAAGCTCTCTTTGGATCAATTAATGCCAACTCTACCATCTTGTCGAGTCCCATCACCTTCTTCATATTTTGAAACAAATCCACCTCAAACGATAACGATAACCCATCCATCGAATTATTATGCCTATGCATCATCTTCTCAGGAACCCCTTTCTTGCTATCCATAACCATTGCCGGTTGAAACCCTTAACCGTTTAAAAAAATGGTGCAATGGACAAACTCTTGAAATGACCAACTCCCACCAACTTTTCGTTCCCCTTCTCCCCATTATATTCCTCCAATTTTCTGAAATCAACGGTCATGGGAACCCCCTTCTTTTCCTGAGAATGGGATCTTCGGACAACAATGAAATATTCATTTGCCTTCTTTTCTTCAAATTTCATCCTTTGTTATGCTGGGAACTTATGAACAATTGTAGCGCCTACAATGTTTGTAGTGTGGAGTTTAACGATGTCCATCTCCAAGAGGGGGTTAATCAGAAAATAAAAAAAGAGAGGGAGGGAGAAAGGGGGAAGGTTAATCCAATCATCGGCCAATCAGTTCATCATTTGAAAGGTTTTGATTAGGCCCAGTATAACTTCTTTGTGCTCATTTTAGGACCATTGGATTATAATACACTCATGATGGGACATTAGTATAATCTTCTGTAAACTTTTATGAGGAGATGGCTATTTTTGTCTTTATATTGGTCAATGACACTTTTGTCATCAAAATACACTCCATGTGCTATAACGGGAGTGTGATATAAGGGTAGTTCACCATTCATTTTTGATCACTTGATTCATTCGGGACTAATCGTTAATGATGAACAATTGACGATAGAGTGTTTTCTAAAATCTACAGTATCGGTCAAGGGGGTATTGATAATTTTTGATAGATCAGGAGAATCTGCATATTATCAGATAGTTCAGGGGTGTTGTATGTAATTAACTCATAATAAAATAAAGTAGGTTTGAGGAGACATAAAATGGTGTGAAAAGAAGTATGAAAATGTAGATTCTTATATCCCACCAAAAAATGTGACAACGTGATGCTCGTGAAGAAAGGAAGGTCTTATAATTATGCATGCTGAGAGAAAAGTTACCCCATCATGTTATCTTGACTACAAAGAAGGGACGCCATTTCTCAACAATTAGTACTCCTTGCTTTCCTCGTTACCATATAAGCTTTTTTGTTTTCGAATAATCTTCTAAAGAACCAAACAAACCCTAATATTCAGCGTTTTCATTGTCAAGCTAAGATTTTGAACCCATCAAAGTTGAGATACCTTTTTTGAGATCATGAAAATGAAGTCAGATTTAGCTTTTAGAATGAAGATGGCTAAGTTAAACTACTTTAACATGTAAGACGTGTCTCAAATGCAACAACTTATACAAAAAATTTAAAGCTCTTATCCAAATTTAGTTGGAGTTTTAAACCTTTTATATACATGTGGCATTTTGAGGACATCTTCAAGAAGCACCATGTAAGGCGCTAGAATCTCAAAGACCCATGGAGTGCAAAGCTTCTTTTTCAACTTAAAATGTGGCATCACCCTGAATGTGTTTGTAGTATGATATATAGCCAAAAATCAAATTTGATGGATGATTTTCATTTTTTGATGGGTGATTTCTAAAGAATTTTAGAAAAAAGAGGAAATTCTTATGGATTTATCATGATTATATTGCCTCTTGCAAGAGCTTTAAATAGAATCTTATAGAAATAGAGATGGAAATAAATCAAACATAATCTTATGTAATTAAATCTTATTTCAATACAATAAATATGGAAATAAACCAAACCGAATAATTTTATCTAATCAAATCAAAATCTAACCATAATAATATCTTTATTTTCTTAATACTCCACCATAAATGCATGAAGATTTTAAAGAAATCTTCATGTGTTTGAATTTCATGAAAGTCAGTACTCATGCTGGATCAAGTGGATGGAGTTTGTAGAAGATGTCCGATGAGATGATGTTGAACTTAATAAAGTTGATGATGTATAGATCCACAAGTTGGTAAGTTGATTCAAGAGGTGATTATATGATAGAAGTCAATAAGGATTTATTTATTGAATGATGCTTTTGTAGACATCTCAAATTCTTAGGATTAAAAATAACTTCAATTGGACTGAAAGGTAACCTTTATGGGTCTTGCCTTAATTGGACAAAAATGACCTCTTTAGGTCTTGTCTCTACTAAGCTAAATGTGACCTCACGGGCTTTACTTCTATTGGGTTGAATGTAGCCTTTATGGGCCTTGCCTCTTTTGGGTTTAAAAGTGGTCTCTATGAGCCTTTTTTATGGTCTTCTACATATGATCCCAAAAGATTAAAAGAAGAAGAAGAAGAAAAAAAACAGATGAAGATTAGTGGAAACCTCTCATAGTGATGGTAATGAAATGACATATCGATATGATCAACTCTTATCCAATCTTTATACGTTTGATCATAACTTGGACTGTTGCCATATATTGGGTTGTAGCTATGACATTTTATAGATCCAATAAGTAAGTGGCATTCTCGAACAAAATGACCAAGTAGAGAATATGATGCACATACAAAGTGTAGAAGATCATTAGGATATAGACAGTGGAGGGGATGGAGGTGAAAATGCTTTTTGTTTTTTTGTTTTAGAATGAAAAAGAAGGTTAGGCCTAGCAAGCGGCGAATGCCACCTGTAGGAAGAATGTAATTGAATATGGGTGATTAGTCAAGTTGGATCGATTTGCTCTTATACCAGAATAATTTTATAGGAAAAATGAATTTTTATTGATTTACCATGATTACATTACCTTGTGCAAGAGGTTTAAATGGACTCTAACAAAAATAAAGATGAAAATAAATCAAGCATAATCTTATCTAATCCACTAAAAATTAGGTCAGAACAAGTCTTGTGAGAACTTTGAAAACGGCATCAGGGTACAGACACATCAGCTCAAAAAAGTGATAAGTTCCTCCCCAAAAAGTGCACATCACTTTTCAGTACTGATGCGTCAGCCCCTCTAGTGCCGTTTTCACAGTTCTCACGAGATTCGTTCTCACATAATCCAAGCCCTATCTAATCAAACATTTTTGCACTCTAATAAAGATGAAAATAAACCAAACATAATCTTATCTAATCTAATCAAATCTAATAATAATAATATCATTATTTTCCTAATAATTTCAACTTTTTGGAATGATGCCACACTTTAAGCTACAATAGAAATCCTAAGTCAATGCATTGCGTAAAAGTTATATTTTTATTCCAAAGGTTTTGATAGATGCGTCACCCTTTTTTATTTTCTCCTTTGAATTAGTGCTAGCGTGAGGTGACTGATTTCCATTACATTATTATTGATGAAAGTAAAATAAGAAGGGATGTGCCCCTCCAGGATTTGGTTCACCCCCTTAAAGGCCTAAGATCCGTCCTAGGCATTCTTTAAGGGGGTGCACCAAATCTGCACTGGTTTGAGCTAATTACAAACCAAATAAGAACCCAGCGGATTTGGTCTACTCCCTTGAACGCCTATGGGTCCACCTGCAACCAGCAAAGGACATGTTATGTTGAAAAAGTGAAAATCCCTCCTTAAGTGTAAATCACTTTTTCGATGTGATGTGTTCATCTCATGTTACGGGTGAACCCTGGGTGTTCGTTAAAGGGGCGGACAAAATTCGCGGTGAAATAAGAGCAGTTAATTGGAAAGTTGTGGATGGAAAGAATTCACATCGTATCTACTCTAGTCTTTGCTCACGATGTGACATGGTGTCTAATAAAGGATTCATTAATAAAGACATAGGTATTTATCTATTGTGTATTTATTGTAATATTCTATGTTGGCACCATCCTAAAAATCTGTCTACGAAGGGACCACACGTGGATTTTAAGGAATCTAGAAATAAAGATATAAACATGGATACATGACAAAGCCACCATTAAGGCACGCATCGCGGCAATTAACATATAACAAAGGGGGATCACCATTTCTATGGAATAGGCTAGACGAGACCACTATACATCCCACTATAGGTATCTGCCGCAACATGAGAAAGTGACTATAGCAACAACGAGGAGTAGAAAGTAGAAGAAATTGCCTAGCAACGTAAAGAAAAGTTATAACCACAGTAATTGTTTGACTTGATATAAATGGACGAGAAGAAAAATAAAAAGGATCTCCAACATCAACCTCAAATTTTATTTTTATCTTAGGAGTATGAGTAATTTAATTTAGTCTATAATTTGATTTGAGAAAAAGTGAATATGGTTCATTCCTAGTTTCTATTAACTTGTTTGATATCGGATGGTGCAACCCTTTTGAAGAAGGTGGTATTCCCTTGAGTCAAACGAAACATTTGTATTGTGCTACCAATCTGTTGTATTAACAAAATTGAGTCTCTTTTCAATTTTTTTCCTTTGAAGTCTTGGAAAAATCCTCTGTATTAAGACATGTATCGAATTTGTCAGATTACCCATAACTGAGACCATGTGAGGAACAAGAGATTTTTCCCACCAACACCCTCCTTTAACCCATGTATATTGACTCAACACCCTTTGTCAGGCTACATTTCATGCACCGATTGGTAATGGAGTGGTAAAGATGATTCTAAAACGAATGGGACCCATTTTAGGGTGTGAGCGGCCACCAGGGGTGGAGCCACGTAGAGGATTATGCTTGATTGGAATCAGTTGCCCCTCCTTGAATGTGTGAGTACTCCATGATTAGAATCAGTTGCCCCCCTTGAATGTGTGAGTGCCCCATGATTGGAATCAGTTGGCCTCCTTCAATGTGTGAATACCCCATGATTGGAATAAGTTACCCCCACTCCCCTCCTCTTACTAAGGAAATGAGTTCACGTCATCTCTAATTTGACTGTACTGGTATCACTCTAGTTTGTGCTTAGACTGTGACACAATGTCAGACAAAGGGTGCATTAATAAAAGGTGGAAATTAATGAACAAAAACTAAATAAAATATAATGAAGAGAACAATTTTTTGGCCCAAGATGGTCTTCAGGGTGCTTAGTGACTTCATTTGGAATAAAATGGGTGGAAATTTAAAATTTCATCTAACCATTGCCCTTTTATTCCATGTAAAGTCATGTGGTGTACCGGACTCCAAATCCTAGACAAAACATTTATTTCAATTAATAAATACACAAGTATATTTACTATAATACCCTACTTTGACCCATGTGTATAGGCTCAAACACCCTTTGTCAAGCCACATGTCATGCACTGATTGCTAATGGAGTGGTACCAATTCATTGATACTAGAGATGATTTAAAGTCCCAGAGATTCTGGTTTGAATTTTATACGTTGACTCCTAACTTCCTCTAACCTCCGCTGAGGGTCAAACGGGCAATAACATCAGTGTCGAAAGTGATTTTCACTTTTTGGGGTCGAGTGTAAATCACTTCTGACGCTGATGTAGCCGCCCCTTAACCTTGGTAGCCTCACCGAAACCCTTATCCTAGGATCGGATTAAGTGTGCCCCTTAATAGGTGCTAATAGTATGCCCGCAACCAGCAGGTGATACGTCGGTGCTTTTCACTCTTTTGATGTGATGTATCACCTTCTGATTGTGGGCGCACCATTGACATCTGTTAAGTAGATGCACATAATCCTTTGGCTTCCCCTCCCCATGTGAAAGTTCTGGCTCCACCCCTGAACACCACAACCACACAAATTAATAAGGCTAGGCGAGTTACTTATGTTGTTGAGTCAGACCGTCAATCTGCTAAGAAGACTATGTGAGGGTTGCTACCACAAGGATTTGTTGGAGTTCATAGAATGATTCATATTAGGTTTTAGTGTGTCACGTGTAACATATCATCTATATAGGGTCACACAATGATTAGGCTCAGCTCAAGCTCATGATGAACCCGAACTCAACTTTTAAGATTGAGGTAAGCTTGGCTCAGGTTCAGCTCAATTCACTGAATCAAGCACTAAGCTTTAGGCCAGATATTTAAAGCCCAACCCCATGAACCAAACCTATTTCTAAAGGCTAGTAAAAATATGCCTAATTGAAAGAGGCCCAGCAGCCCATAAAAAAATAAATCCTTTTGATTTTTTTTAATGAATATAACATATAAATCACTAAAAATTAGGTGAGAACGAATTTTGTGAGAACTGTGAAAACGGCATCAGGGTACGGACACATCAGTGCCGAAAAGTGATAAGTGTCCCCCAAAAAGTGCAAATCACCTTTTGGTACTGATGTGTCAGCCCCTCTGGTGCCGTTTTAATGGTTCTCATGAGATTCGTTCTCACATAATCCAAGCCCTTGAACACTAAAAATTAGGTGAGAACGAATCAAGTTTCAAACAAGACTCAAATTAGGTGAAAACGAATCTTGTGAGAACGAATCAAGTTTCAAACAAGACTCAAGCTTAGCACATGACAAGACAAGCCTCAAGTGAGATGACGGCTTTCCTTCAAGTGATTCTTGATAATGCGTGCATCTTTTGTATTTCCTGGATACCGTCATTGCTTCTTTCTATGGGGGAAAAAGTGTTCAGAACCCATCAGCCGTCTTCCCGCACACGGCATTGCTACAAGGGGACACTCCCTTCACATGCTGGGCTTGTGAAGATTGATGACATGTTGTGACATTGAATTCGTATCCTCTGTGCCACCTTATGGTGTGCTACGGTGAGCCACAGGCACAAAGGAGGATGGGGCCCTGCAAAAAGTGTATGAGACCCACCCCCTTTGTATCTGTGGCGCAGAGGATACGGCTCCTGTGACATTTGGGTATTCACGGGTTGGTGTTTTTGTAAGTCACGGGTGGAACAAACTACAAATGTAAGTGTGTACATGAAGGGCGTGATGACTTTGGAGGCATTTTAATTGTAAAACGGGTCCAGACAAGGTCATGACTTGGCTGTTTCAGCATGGATTTTGTGATGCGTCTCCCTCAAAGCTCACTGAGAGACAAAAGCAGAGACAAAAATAATGCAGAAACATTGATAACAATCGTTTTGAAGCACTGTTTGATTGGTTTAATTTGCCACATTCCACTTCTTTATTTATTTATTATTTTTTTGGGAGGGGGGGTGGGGGTGTTGGCAGCGCTGTGGGCCAGGCATGCTGATTGCCACAATCTAATGCGGGACCTGCAACATGTTGGGAGAGGCGAACACCGACGCACAACTGCGAACAAATGTTGCCAAACAGGATCGAACCCCTGATCTCTCTAAGAGAAGTAGTACCACAGCCATGAGGGCAACAGGGTATTAGCAACGGACACCTGAGTTGATGTATCTTGTCCTAGTCCTTTTTTCGTTGATCCTATAATGGGTATGTAACCTTCAAGGGACAGAACAATCCGATGACAAGGCACTTTTTCCACATGGGTGGATTGGGGGGTCAGTAGCGGTCTGATATCAAGTGCGACACCCCCCCTGATGGGACACTCAGGAGGGGGAATCAAAAACC
>JAOXJP010291768.1:0-18784 GCA_025762735.1 Platanus orientalis | reverse complement strand
ACTATCACCAGACCCGACATTGCTTATATAGTCGGTGTTGTGAGTCAGTTTATGCATGCCCCAACTACTGTGCATCTTGATGCTGTGTATCGTATTTTTCGTTATCTCAAGCGCAATCCTGGTGCAGGTCTCTTATACTCTCGCCGATCTACTTTACACATTGAGGGATATACTAATGCGGATTGGGCTGATTCTCTCACTAATCGCTGTTCCACCTCTGGCTATTGCACTTTTGTTGGTGGTAATCTTGTTACTTGGTGCAACAAGAAACAGTCAGTTGTTGCCCGTTCTAGTGCTGAGACTGAGTTTCAGTCGATATTTCGTGGTATTTGTGAGATTTTATGGATATGTCTTTTTCTTTCTGAACTTGGTTTTCTTGTCTCCTCTCTTATGCACCTCTACTGTGATAATAAGGCTGTCATTAGCATTGCTCATAATCCGGTACAACATGATCGCACCAAACATATTGAGGTTGACCCTCATTTTATTCAAGAGAAACTCCTTACTGAACTAATTTGTACACCGTTTATTCCAACTGGGGATCAACTTGTAGATATCTTCACCAAGGGTCTTGGTCGTGATGTATTTTTGTCTTTAACTAGCAAGCTGTGTCTCTTTAATATATTTTGCCCAGCTTGAGGGGGAGTGTAGGCGCGTATATGTAGTATGCGTGTGTGAGGGTATAATGGTATTTTTGTATTTCATTGTACCCTAGTATATAATAAAGAGCAACACCGTATAGGAGAGATCAATATACGCTCTCCCTACGTTTTCCTCCTCTCCTCTTCTTCTCTTTCTTCTTCTCTTTCCCCTTTCTATCTCTCCCAAAATATCCAACTATGGAGTCCGGGGTCCAGGTGGTGCCTTCTCTATAAAGTCTTGTTTTGACATGCTTAGTCCTCTTTAAACAGTCAGATTCCTTTGGAAGGGAATTTAGTTCCACCTGGTTTTGTCAAAGATCCAGTTCATCCTTTGGTCAGGAGCACTGGGAAACATTTTGACAGTGGATAACTTGGAAAAATGAGAAATATACCTTCCGAAGAATCCAAACATATGTATTCTCTGTTATAAAGGTGAAGAAATCATCTCCCATCTTCTGATTCACTTTCCCTATGCAATGGAGATCTGAATAATCTTGCAAAGGACTTTGGGCAAAATTGGGTAGTTACTCCGGAGCTAAGGGAGATGCTTTTCTGCTGGAGTACTAACGCGTTCATAATTAAATGAAAGTCACTTTTGAGACTGGTTCTAGCAACCATCTATTAGTTTTTGTGGTTGGAGAGTAACAGTAGAGCTTTCAATGATTATGCGAAACCATCTTACAGGGTAGTGTATATTGTAGGGTCAAGGAGAGGAATTAGTTCTGGGCTAATTGTTGTGATAATTGTGAGAATATAACTAGGAGGATCTTCTAAGGAATGTAATGTAATTATTGGCATTTAACTGATACTGTGGTTTGTTTTTTATTTTGTTCATTGTAATCGCAGACCTTTCTGTGTGCTAAGGTCCCTTGTAAAGGTTGTACAGTTTCCAGGACTTTCTTGTTCCCTTATTTATGGAATATATTTTCACATATAAAAAAATCTATTTTTATCAGTGTTTTTTTGGCTTTGTGGCCGCCTCTCCTTGAAGATGCTGCTAAGTTGAAGCTCAATGGTTGCTCCCTTAGGAACCTGGGTTCGTTAATAGCGGGGAATGCTTTTTTCTGATCATAGTTGAATGCTCATCCTTGGTTATTTTAGCACCACTATTGTGGAGGATTCCAATAGGGTGGAGGCCCTTTCTCTTCTTTTTGATTTAAGGTTCAAAAGATATAAGTCCCTTTCTCTTGTCATGGAAGGGGACTCTAAGAATGCCATTAGTTGGGTAAGGGGTAAGAATCTTGGTACTTGGGAGGTTTTTTTACGACATAATGTGGAAATGCTTTGCATAGACTATGAGAATTTTGTTCAGTGTGTGCCTTGGAGTGCCAACTACTTGGCGGATAACTTAGCTAAATTTGGGGCTGAAAATTTGTGTAGGGCCTATTTTTTTTTTTTTTGGTAAGGGTGTTGGGCCTATTTATTACCTCAATAATGCTTGACTTGGCAGGCCAGTTTGTTTATACTGTCTGTTTTTTTAGTAAAATCTTTCACCGTGCTCCATCAAATTGCTAAGTTGGTAAAGTTTATGGGCATTCATACCATAGACCTGGGTTTGAAACCTGTCTTCAATTACTAATAACTTAACCACTAATGTTTACCTATCAAAAAAAGAAAAATAATTTTTTTTTACCAGAAGATAATTTATGAAATAACAGTATGAGCTATATGGTCCATTATAACCCATTAACTTCCCTTTCTAAAGATTAATTAAATGAACTCTTGAAACCCACAAATCATCTGGTCTTGCATTTACCAATACTAGCACTCTGCACCTTTTTTGGATTTCATAGTTGAAGCTATGCCCAGTCTACATAGAAATGAGCATATATTTACATCTAGCTTAAGCCATTTTTCTAGCATGAAATGAATTGAACAGATGTATCAGAATTTTTTGGATACCTGTCAAACTTTTATTCGTTTGCACCGGGTTTGTCAAATTCTTGCAGCTAGACTAATTGTATGGCTAAATCATCTTATGATCAATTTACTCTTTGCAGCTTTGTGGCTTACCCGAAATTGAAGAGTTTGCTTATGGAAAGACCAATGGATCTGCACAGTTGAGTAAGGTTCTTTCCTTTGACTTTATCTATAGCTGTTGACAAGTTGGAACATTTAGGGAGACATATTTATTTCTTTGATAAGAACATTTAGAACAACTTATTATTTGTCACAGTAACACAATTAAATAAACCCAGATTTATTTGAATTTAAACTGCCATATATAACACATCTAGCACATTTACTCCAGAAAGTAGCCAATTCTCTTGTTGGATGATTTGCTAAAAATGTCCATCTTAGAGGGTAGGTAGACTTTGGGTTTTATGAAAGCTGACTCCTGTAATGTAATAAGTCTTTACCATGAAAAAATAAAAACAAAAATAACAGCATTTATTCCATTAAGTAAATCTTGACTGGCAGTGGCAGCCTCAACGATTGTATGTCCAGTGAAATTTTATTGACCTGTTATTCTCCTAGCTGGGACTAATCACCTAGCTTGACTTAATGGCACTCTGCTCATACCTTGTTGTTTGTGTTTTGTCCTGGCTCAATGCCTAACAAGGAGGTCTTTTATCGAGTTCTTTGTATATTTGAGGAGGTTAAACAATAGAACCTGGGTTACCTCTCCATATCTTAAAACTCATATTTGCTTATGCACTTATAAAATGCTAATGGGAAAGGGAAGTGACAAAATTAGAGTGATTTTTAATATTAGGTATGTTTACAGATATTGGGTGGGAAGATGGAACGAGTATCAAGAGACATACAATGGTCATGCATGGTTGTTATTTTGGCAAAAATATGTTGGGTTTCTGTCTTCGAAAATCTTGGAGAGCTTTTGCAGCTTAAAACTTGGATTATGATAATCTGAATGGGTATTTCCAATTTATGAGTCAACCCCTAGTTCTTTAACATTATTCTTTGTTGCTCTCTCTCTCTCTCTCTCTCACTTACTTTTTCTGGTTCTCCCTGAAATTATTCTGGTACATGAGTCCACTGCTTTTACACTATAATCTTGCTTATTAATCGTCTTGTTCCCTGTCTTCCTTCGAGGCTTATATTTGGTTAGTTATTTGATTATAATCTTTGTTCCATAGTTGGGTAAGAGACATGGAATCTGATGACTCATTAAGAGCACCCTCAGTGAAATATGAGCATTTTTCGGAGAGAAGCATACAAAAATAGGCAAAAACTCCATTATTCATTAATCCGTGGATTGTTGTAACATGAATACTTAGCCTATTGATGCAGGGAAACCTACACTGTACTACAAGGAATAGTAGTGGGTGTAGGGGTCTGATTTAATGAAAAAATATTGGGTTTATGGGATTTTTAAGGTAGAGATTAAGAATCAAGAAATCAGAATTTTAGTAGATGAAAATAAAGAAATTGTTACTGCAGAAAAAAGATAGAATAATAATAATAAGCCTTTAACCAAACAAAACTTTTATTCATAAAATTACTGTTTCTGTTACACCACTCCGTCTCCTCCATATTTATAGTCATACTTTGAAATCCTGAAAGACTCCTAATTAAATTAGAATTCTAAAAAAAATACAAATTCTGTCATATTCTAATTCCATCTTAGTATTTTGGCGATAACATTCTCAAGACACATCGGATTTAGAACATCTTGGGCTCATTGAAAAGGTAACCAATTAGCCTTTCAAATAACACCAAAATCAAGCCAAATGGGTAAGGACTGCCAAGTACTGCCCACCAAATAATGCCTAAATAGAAGTGATGGAAATAAGACTTTTCACTTCTTAAAAAGTAAAAATAGAACCCCTAAATTGATTGACAAAAACCTAACCTAGTTAATTCTAAAACCGATAAAATTAAACTATTTGTAAACAAAATTTTAAACTCCTAATACAAAAAATACTCCTGTAAATCAAATCTAGATACTGCTTTGCACTGCACCACCAATTCAGAAGAACCTATGCACAGTTCTTTTATTTTCATGTTAAGTGCTATTATGATCCTATGTTGACATGGATGTTTGGAAGCTCTCTCTGTAAAGCTGAAATCTTTTTACATGGTGATGATTGTGCAGGACACTCAAAAGCCACTTCAAATGTTCTTGTAGGAAGTGAAGATTCCATCAGGCCTCAAGGTATGTGGAGGTAGCAGTAAGATGCTCATATTAGAACTAAGAAATGGGGGGAAAAGAGGATTAGTAAGGTCCTTCACATGCCGTTGTACCTATTACCACACAGAAAGAAGTTTTAGAAGCCATTTTATTAATACTGTTAGATGGGCTTGATAAAGAGCATGAGCTAATTTGGACTCATTAACCTACTTTTAGATGGTACTAGGCAGAGGTCGTACCAGAAGAGTTTTTTTTTTCTTTCTTTTCCCATTGGCTGAATAGTTATATAGGTCTTTCTGTTTTGCTACCCTGCATATTTTCTCTTATATTCACTTTTTCTCTCTAAATAGACTCATTATGTATTGAAAATTAAGTAGGAGCAGAAGTTTCTTCTCAGTTGTACACAAAAAAGCATGCATGGGGATCAGGAGTCTCGACTAACCTTGTGGTGGGTTCAACTTAGTGGACCTCTTAGTCTGAAAATTGACCTGACTTAGTGATTCTGATTGTCTCATTCTCTCATTGTATAACGGGAAGATGCTGCCCTCCTTTTTGTGCCTTGGCCTGCATTTAAGGGGTGCATGCAGGTGTCAGGCCCAACCATTTGTTGGGTTCCATTTGGGAGATTTCCTTGACCCATTATTGACCTGATTATATAATTTTATTGATCTGTGTCATTCTTTTGGTTGATCACAATGATTTAGAAAACAGTCCAGAAAATGGAAAATATGGAAGTTTACAGTCATCTGATTGGGTACATATTTTCTAGTAGATATGTTCTGTTGGATTGTGTTGTCTCCCCTCATCCCTTTCCATGCATATGTAAGGCGTGGGCATGTAAAGAAACTTTCTTCTCTTCTTTCTCGATGCAGTGATTTGTCATATGAGGAAAGAGACTGGTTTTATAGTTTAACATTGCATGCTTGGATGGATTACCAGTCCAACCTCTAAGAGAAATCTAAATCACTCAATTTGTCTAATACAGTGGAATCACCTGCTACTTGGGAAGAAATCCTTGAAGGGATTCGTAAAATGAGGTCTTCTGAAGATGCTCCTGTAGACTCTATGGGATGTGAGAAAGCTGGAAGCTTTCTCCCACCAAAGGTAGTAGAATTCTTTCATTTTTTTGCAGAATATGTTTGGCTGTTATAGATTAGAATCATTTGGTCAGTTTTTTTTTTTTTCCTTTTCATTTAGTTGTTCCTTTGCTTATATGTGTAGTCAAGTGCATTCCATTTCTTAGAAGGTTACATGTTTGAATTATGTAATATGCAAGTGTTAAACACACAGTAAAACACTAAATTATCCAAAAATTGTCTTTTATCATTTTCAGCTAATTATGTTACCTTACATAACATGATAGCTGAAAAAGATATATTGACTTAGTAAGAATATATATGATGGAACTGTTACTAGTGTTTGAACAATTATTGTAGAGATGATTGAGTTTTTGCATATTAGATTTACACCAGGGCTCAGTATTGACTCTTTTATCTTTGCGTTAGTGGTTAGTGGGGATGACTTGACTAGGTGATGGGGATCAGCCCTTTAAAATGTGTGGCAGGAGAGAGAAAACAAGGCAGAAAAGTGCTTGGGGCCCCACCAATGTTAAGCTTGAAGGGTGTCTCAATTTAGGGGGTGCGGCTGAAGCAACTTGACCAGTTGACCTCTGCCGTCTTGGATTTGGGGATTCCAAAATCTCCTTGTGTGGCATTGTCATAATATTCAGATATTAAAGGGTTAGATGTCTGATTGGGTTTAGTTAGTATTTTGAATCTTTCGAGGCTTTTATTTTTTGATGAAAAATTGAAATATTATTGCAATAGAAGAAGCACATACAACATAAGCTTACAAAACATACACAGACACTTATGCATGTAAGATGCACCACCTAAGGACTAAAATCTGGCATGCTATTGCCTTTAAAACAATCAGACAACTCCATCCCCTATCTTGCAAGCCTATCAGCTACCTCATTTTGTGACCTAGGCACATGATGCAAGGAAATTCCCCACACCCTCATGATAACCCTGATTTCACGAATGAAATGAACAAGGTGACACGCCCCCTCACTTGCTCCAAGAGCCCAACTAATCATCACCTCGGGGTTACTTTTTTCTTATCCTAGTTTGAGTTGGTAAGTTTAAAAGTCAAGTATCTTAAGTCTTTTAGGAGCTTTTATTTGAGTTAAATTTGGATTTTCTAGGCTTGGACTCCAGTCTGAAAGCTTGTTATGTTCTCGTAACTACAGTTCTTTTTGTCACTGAATAACCTTAGGATAGATAAAATTAACAGTTCTCTAGATGAATTAGTGAGCTTTCTAGAAAGGTCTCATGGGAGTACCAACAAGGAGACTGAAGGTGATGATGGTGCCGAGTCTCAGCATTCAGTCATATGTTTACTTCAGAACGCCACTCATGCCATTGGGGATCAAAGGAGAGTCACAATGGGTGACTTCTTCTAGGACCTTTGGAGACTACAGGGTTGTGGATGATGAGAGCAATAAAATAAGCATTGAAGTTGCTGATTTTTATGGGAAATTAAATCCACAACTTTCTTCGATTGGCCCATGTTTATGGATGATTACTTCGAACAGTACTTCATGCCTAAAAAGAGGAAGGTTCTGAAGGAGAAATTGAAAGGGCCAAGGTCAGCATGTTTGTGATTGTGCAGTGTTGAGGAACAACTCGATAGATTTGGCAAATACTTGGAATGAGATGAAGACAATTATGAGAGAACACTCCTTACTGGCTGATTATGAACAAATCTTGTACAATAAGGTGTTAAACAAGGTTATAAGTTGGTGGAAGAGTACACATAGGAGTTTTAAGAGTTTACTATCTGAAACTGGATTCGAGATGTAAAGCTCAACTGGCTGTCCGTTATGAATCGGGGTTTCATATGGAGATACAGCTAGAGATGACAGCCACTTCTATTTGGACGTTGGATGAAGCATATCAACTTGAACTTCAAATTGAAGAAGCCATTAAATTTCGATAATTTAGATGCCTAGGAATCTGAGCCAAATGATCTTTTGACAACTGTCTAGCCAGCAACCCCTCACGTTTCAACAACATCAACACATTTTGCCATCCAAACGGTGGGGCCAGCAATTAGTGGGTTTCTGATGGTAGTGCTTGGGATGTTAATAAGGCAAGACACCTACGAGTCATGGTGCAAAACTGTTTGGTAGCATTCCATTGTGTTATAATTGTGGAGTTAGGGGTCACTTTGTCATTATATGCACAAACCAGAGTCTATGGACTCTACACTGTTATGAAGAATTGAAAGCTGAAGCTGGACTTGAATCGGAAGAAGAATATGTAGAAAAACAGCTGGAAGATGAAGCTGATTATTGTGGAGGCATGCACAACACAAGGTGAAGAGAAGAAACATCCACCGTATGTCAAGCATCCTTGCTGATTTTTCAGTCTTAGTGCTCCAAGATTTTCTCAATAAGCTTTATCCGGAGTTGCGTATCAACCCTATTTTATTGTAAAGGATTTAACCATTATTGGGTTACCATGGGGATGAAGAAGGTGGAGAGACAGTCATTTGATTACCTTCCATACGAAGGTCAGCCCAACAAGAGATTGAATATGTTCTTGAAGTTCGAAGTATCTCAACTCGACATGGTGGGAATCTTGATTACATTCTTCTATGTCTTAAGGGTTAGCTGTAGGAACATGCTCCATGTTGGAATTCCTGTAGTTGTCTGCTTGACGCTTCATCCGTGTCTGACACAGATATGTTTGTTTCTGAGTTAAAATTTTTGATAACCCTGTAGTTTGTGGAAAGTTTCTATAATTATGTAGATCCCTTGAGTAATACTCACAAACACACGTGCACATACATCCATATATTGGGTTCTATGCTATCCATGCAGTAGATGTGTAGTGGAGTTCAATCCCTCCTATTGGGAGACGTCCTAGTGCAAAAAATTAACCATGTCCTGTTATCCAATCCAAATTTTAAATGAACCTGGATCCCCCACTATTTTCCTACTGTTCACTTATGTAAACCTAGTTTTTTTTACCAAAATAATTTCATGATGTTTTTCCTGCCTCATGATTGGCACAGTATGAAAATCCCTAGTTCCTGCACAGTAGAGAATCCAGGCTCCTTATAAAGGGTTATTTTCTGGACCCTTGCCAGTGACTATCCAACAAATACACTTGGAAGGTCTGGATTAATGAGGATGAAGTCTTGTATGGAAACCGAAGTACCATACTTAAATTATAAGTAATAAAAATTTATTTTGTTAAGTTTTCCTTTTTCGTAATCATAATGTTTTCAATCCTGCTCTAGTAGTGATAGTTCTCTGATTCGTGTGTTTATATCTTAGCATATGTTTGACATCTTGAGCTTTGAATGGATGCCATTTGATGGGTAAGGATGCCACTGATAAACTAGGTTTTTTTTTTAATCTTTCATAATACCAGGAAAGACGATTTGCGATCTTGGTGTCCTCACTTCTTTCAAGCCAAACAAAGGATGAAGTTACTCATGGCAAGTTCTAATTATTACCAGTTGCTTGAGAATTTACCTTTCCATACTAAGTTAAAGTCCATTGAGGAGTATTTCTATTTGCTAAATTATAGTTTTTACCTTATGGGAACATATAGAGTCTGAGGATTACAGGTTGTAGTTACTATGTGTAATAGAATAGCAGGACACATGGTGCACTTGCAATCGGTCAGTATTGTCCCAACTCCCAAGTCAAAGCTTAACTTGATGATCATATGATAATTGCAATGTGCAGTTTTCGCTGTATCATTTACCATTTTTTCTCTTGGAATATCCAAAAGAACTTTGTAGTTCAGATTGCTTGACTGTCCAATAATGGGAGATTTCTGGGTGTGAAATGCATCTATAATGCTCAGACTATTCTTTTATATCCTTTAGCCACTCTGTTCCCTTGCTAAATTCTTTTAGGAGTGCAGGAGCAGTCCAGCGGCTCCTTCAAAATGGTCTACTTGCTGCTGACACCATTGACGGTGCTGATGAAGTAACCATCAAGAGCTTGATTTATCCGGTATGTCTTCTCTTAGGCCACTCAATTGAGTATCCTAAAAACTTGTCATTGACTTTACTCTGTCAAAACAGGGAGGCAGATGAAAAGTGTGACTCAGTTATATGAAAATCTGTAAAAACTCAATGGTTGTGGACCTTTATGGCATTATTGGGCTAGAACTACTTAGCTTTTATCTTTGCATCACTTAGAAAACTTCCACAATAACCTTCATTTTAATTAGGTTGGGTTTTACTCGAGGAAGGCTTGCAACTTGAAGAAAATTGCAAAAATTTGTCTCACGAAGTATGGAGGAGACATCCCTAGTTCATTGGAGGAGTTACTTTTACTTCCGGGAATAGGTCCTAAGATGGCTCATTTGGTAGGGTCAAATAAATTTACTACCACACATTAAAGATATTTTCATAGCACTTCAAATTATTTTTTATACTATGTGTAGGTTATGAATGTAGGATGGAACAATGTTCAAGGGATTTGTGTAGACACTCATGTGCATCGCATTTGCAATCGTCTTGGATGGGTGTCACGGCCAGGCACAAAACAGGTTTGTTGCCATATGTATTCTAATGAAGACATCTAAGGTACCCAGCTGGTAACCTCATATGAACACCCTGGGGATGAAACTTTTGATGGGTCGCACATGGAGATAAATGCCAAAGGCTAATCCAATCAGATAATCGGGTCGCACATGGAGATAAATGCCAAAGGCTAATCCAATCAGATTATCATACACTTCCTCCTTGGACTGTTTGCCATTTATTTTCTAATTGTTCAAAATCATGCCAAACATCTGATATGTCCAATTTTTGATTGGGTAGGATCCATCATTGGGTCCACTTGTTTCCCTGTGCACCAGGTATGCTGGTATGAGGCAGGTTGGAGGTGCTTAGGATCTACTGTATGGCTGGCTGAGATTCTACCATTGTAATTGTGGTTAAGCCCCACTATTGCTCTTGGTTCTCTGCCCTCCTAGGTAAAGAGAATTCATTGCCCTCCTAGGTAAAGAGAATTCACAGGTCATTATAGCTACCTTTAACAAAAAGATATTAAAGGCATGGCTGGTGGCTGGGTGCAGGTTTTTATAGGCCCCACCCTTCTCCTAGTCTGTACTAGCATATTAGGTTGAGGGTGACAACCTTATTGTAAAAGGTAACAATAATGACCAATGAATTCTCTTTACCAAGAGCAGGGGTCTCCCTTATGCCCCCTCCGTCTATCAATCATGCGGGGCTGAGGTAGAAGGAGGGGGGGTAAGGGAAGACCCTTGCTGCTTAATTCCTTCTCAGGGTGCAGTTTGGAGTGGGGGTGGTTTCATAGGGGGTTATTTATTTATTTATTTGTTTTTCATTATTTACCTAGAGGTCTTACTAGGACTTTGCTGGATTCCTTGAGAAGATGCAGTTTTTTTCTGCTCTGGTGTGGGGTGTGGGCCATGGTTTGAAAGATCGGCCAATCCGGATCAGATCGGGTTTGCCCGACCCCAATCCCGAATCCTAGGTTGTATTGGCGTTAGCAGAGGATTGGCTGTTGAATTGGTATGTTGGATCGGTTGGATGGGCCTCGGATTGGGATAGCTCGATCCGAGGCAAATCTCCATTTTACGCTTTTAACCTCAGATCGGATCGGAATCAGCCCTGTCCGATCCCAATACCAATCCCAATATTTTGATCCATGGTGCGGGTGGTTGGGAAGTTGGTTTGGTTGGGGGGGGGGCAGGTTGTTTCCTTTTGTGTGTTTTGGGTGGTCAGGTGGAGTTGTATTTTGGGTTTTTGGCTCTCTAGGCTTTTCTCAAGCCATAGGGTGGGTTTGTTTTCTCCTCTCTTTTTTTTCCCTTTATAAAATTAAGTTACTGGCCATATATATCACTTAATTCCTGTACAAGTTGAGTCACATATTGTGCTGAAAAGTATTCCAACCAAATCTGTATTGCATTTGCTGCAGAACCAAGTTGTGTTTCTTCTGTCCAACTCAAAGTTTTCAGTGATTACACCCAATATAAAAGTGTTGTCAGTTCCCAATTTACAAGCCTCAAGTCAACATAGCTCAAGTTCACTGATACTTGTCAGGGCTTAGCCAGTATAGCAGACTTCCCCAACTTCTACCTGATTTTAATTGGGCCACTCACTCAGCTTGTGATAATAAAATTTTTGAATCTTGATTCAGTAATTTTAACTTTTAACCTTTTGATAAGAAGGTTTTATATCATTTATTCTCTCTTATCTGCTAGAAAACTTCATCTCCTGAGGAGACAAGAGAGTCTCTGCAGTTGTGGCTTCCGAAGGAAGAATGGGTTGCGATAAATCCTCTGCTGGTATGATTGTTTTTAAAATTCCGATTCCGATTCGGACTCTATGTGTGTGTGCACTTTATATATAGTATTGAGTCAACTATATGATCCACCAGCAACGGATCTAACTCTAGATGTCAAAAAAGAGAATCCTCCATTGAATTATTAGTTTACAAGAGATCTGCAACCTGGGATAAAGAAGCCTGCTAATTTTGACAAGACCAAAAGATTAACTGGATTTCCTTTTAATGGTGTATAATATGTTCCATGTCTGGTGGATCATATATTGACTCTTGACTTCCACTGTATCTTTGAACAAATATATTGCATTCTATTTAATTTAGATATTGGACCATTGGTTGTGTCAGTCATGTACATAAGGCATCCGGCATGTGTTTGATAATATTAAAGATGCATTACACTGTATAATTTGTAAAAATAAGTATGCAGTATGGAAGGAGAAAATCCTTTGTACTAGTCAGGTAGAGCACAACATAAGAATGGTCTATATTCATAAAAGAGAAAAAGAAAAAAAGAAGAATGGTCTATCTCTTATGTAGTTGTGCTAATGAAGGTGGGGCTCACTATAAACTGGTTCTACCTGGGAGATCATGGTGAGAACCGACATGGTGGGAATCTTAACTGACTGATTCCTTTTCCAGCCAAGAATGATGAATGGATTATAAAAGAGATTGATCAGAATGTTGTAATCTACATACAAAGACACTTTCCTTGTACCGAATTTCGCGTGTTGACACCAACAATGAAACTTCTCTCACTCTCTCTCTCTGTCAAGCCTGTATAGTTTTCATAGAAGATGCCACATCGGACTCCTCGTCGCCATGTCCGACCCTGACACCCTGATCAGTGTTTTGCTTACTTAAGTAGGAATTTCTTTGACCGGGTTTTAGTTAATGATCTGGGGAATCTCCACCAAGTCTCATCCCTTATCTGTGGAACGCGTGTACTGCTAAGTCAGTGCCAGTTTATGCAATGGTGCTACTTTCTTTTCTCATAGAAATAGATATACCTGGATAGACATAAATGTGTTTCTCGTTTATATAAGCAATATATAAATTACAGCTGAAAGAAAGATAATAGTATGCTGATGATTTAGTATTGTGCCATCTATGCACTGTGAACAGAAAATCTTTGCTTGATTATCTAACTTTTTTTTTTTTTTTTTCCGATCATCTAACTTGATATCTATTGAATTGTTTTGTTTATCGTGATCAAATACAGGTTGGATTTGGACAGACAGTGTGTACTCCTCTTAGACCTCGATGTGAGATGTGTGGTATAAATGGCCTCTGCCCATCTGCTTTCAAGGAGACGGCAAGCCCCACATCTAAATCAAGGAAGTCCATCCCGAGTGAAAAATCTTGAATATTTATGAGGACCTTTTAGAAATGTTTCTCTATCATTTCACTGTCTGCTTTTTGGGTACTGCCAATTGTTCTCATGCCCCCATGTCGCAAAGTGTTCCTTTTGTCTGACCAGCTTCTAGTATTTTGTATGGGTTGCATGCACATTTTGAGATGACATACTTTATCTCAGCATTTTGGTTCGAAGAGTTAAGACCAACACAGCATCCTCCGGGTTATTTTTGGGCAAAATTGTGTTCGAAGTTTCTTGTAAAACACTGTAAATTAATGTGAAGTTCAAACTGGATCAGAACGGATTATTAACAATTGCCTGTGGACTGTGAACTACATGACTGAGTGGGGTTGCTGGTTTGAGACTGACATGATGTAGTGAGTTAATGGAGTTATTATTTAGCACCAGATTGAGATTTTGAATCTATGTGCCTGGAGTGGGAAGGGAAGCAGTAGTGCAGGAGCGGCGAATTTAAATGTGTGGGTGTGTGAATTATCTACAAACACAATGGGACTGCCACAATATATGTGTTTTGGCCAGCTCTTTCTGTTACAGTAAAGTCTGTATCCAAATTTATCGTTCTTGGGTTTTTTTGCAGGTAAGGTGTTTGCTCTGTATTCATAGTTTCACCTGCTGTAGCTAGTTCTTCATGTCTATATACTTCCATGCTTCCAACAAAGCTAGCTCTGGACCAACGGATATATGGGTAGTTGGAATTTTCGGATGTAACTTTAAAGCGTGATTCTTCCTCGTAGAAATGTGGACCCTCCAGTTATACATGTAGTTGGTAAAGGTTGCATCCGTCGTATTTTCTCATTTATTTGCCTTGTTAGGTAAGGTGTTTGTTAATCATCAATTGTTCTTTACGCTCTACTTATAAGCTTCCAACAACAAGGTTGGCCCTGGAGGGCCTTCCCTGTGGGCCGTGGCTGCCTGCAATTCCATTCATGCCACTCGTATCACCTGCACATGCACCACCGTTTGCTTCAAATTGTCCTTCTGATGATGGTGACTCTTCATGAAGCTGCATCGAAGGATCGGTTTTACGTGTCTCATCTCCCCCACCCTCTGCCGACAGTAATTTCCATGTATGCCTACAGTCAAAAGACTCGGCCTATCCTTGACAGAGAATTAAAGAGCTTTGAATCACTTTAATATGCCATTGCTAGTCTTCTTATCAGAGATGAACAATATTAAACCTTCTTACTGTAAGTTACAATATTCCCTAATACAGATCATTATGGCATTGTCTGGCGAAGGACAATAGGTTTTGCACATGATTCAGCTGTATCTGCTCTTCACTCAGCGGTGGGGTTTTTCTGGGCCATGTGGAAAAATGAGCTACTTGGATGTTCTTAGGCTGTTTTTGGTTGCCACCTGTAATAAAATAATTTTATTTTAAAGTCCAATGGCATTTGAAGCCATCAAGTGATGGTTCAATATGAACTCATTTAGATTCATATTGATTTGTTAACTAAAATTAGAAATGAAATCATCTTAGTTTTTTATTTTAAATAAAATGAAATGATTTATGTTATTATTTATATTTGTTATAATGGAAATCAATCCATTTACATTTGGGCTCAAATGCCCTCCATTACTATGGCAAACCAAAATGAAATGGTTTCATTCCAAGTGACAACCAAACGCAGGGTGAGTTATTCATCTTTCACTTTTCCAGCTCAGGTTTCATGGATTTGCAGTTCTTTTTATAAAAGTTCCAACCTTCAAATCCTTGTCCACCTGAAATTGCTGTTGGTTAGGATTCTTATATAAGAAAGTCAGAAAAATAAGATTTTCTTATCTCTAACGGGGCGATATCCTCTGCGCCCCCCCCTCTGTGATGCTCGGGAGCCGAGACAGAGGGGGGGGGAATCAATTCACTTTTTGGGGGTAAAGTGACAACTCCAAAAGTGAATTGATTCCCCCCATCTGCCTCGGCCCTCGTGTGTCGCAGAGGGGGGCAGTGCAGAGGATATCAGGCCTAACGTACTGTACTCATGGTGCAAGGAGCCTGGATCCTCTGCAGTAACTTAAAATACATTAACATGCCACTGTTCTAAAAAACATATACATACAAAATATTTAAAACTCCAACCATTTAATTTTTTGCACAAGTGTCACTGTAGGTGTTGCACGTGAATGTAGTTTAATATACGGCATAGGGTCATGGGATCATCTGTTCAAACATATTGTTGGTCCAATTAATCTTAGGTGGGCCCCATCCAACAGCGACTCCTGATCTGCTTATCATAAGACTCATGGCAAGGTTGAAGGACCCCGAACGGTCGTGCGGGACATGCAGCCTCAGACCAAGGTTCTTGCTCCTTGTCCGTGCAAAAGATGTACAACTAGAAACACTCTAAACTATACAATGGGGCAACTTTGATTACAAATGAAGTGCAAACGTATAAATGATACGTAAAACATAAATAACTTCTACGACCTCGTTGTGGAATTGCAGCATAAACAAAGCTGTCCATCAGCTCTCAAGTCAAAGGACCCAGGTATAAAATAAGATCAGCTCCTTAATAATATGAATATCCACTAACAATTTATCCATTTTCCCCCTTTTCAGGCATGACGTAAATACATAGATAAAGACGTATTTTCCTTATCCATGGACAAGGTGATGCTCATCCATGGGAATGCCCACCTGAACACAATCCACAAAGTCCTCTCTAACAGGGGTACAGGTTCATTCTGGGTACACTTTGCAAGCTTTTAAAAAATACTCCAAACCACATTAGAAATGAGAATCAAGCAATTACAATTCTGCCCGACTACCACTTTGTACAACTGAAAAGTATATCATGAAACCAGCATTAAAGGCAATCAAAACATGCACCAGCCTAAGCTGTTCCAACAATATCCAATAACCTTTAATACGAAAAAAAATAATCAGGGTACAATAGTACAGGCAGTCCCAGGACTGAATCTTCTCAGCTGGATTGGGATCAAGATTTCAGAATCCTGACTCCTGCAGCTCATAAAACCGAAAAGAAGTTGAAAAGGAGTCAACATATGGGGTTTGTCTAATGCTGTAATGAAATATGGCCTTTTCTATTTTGCTGTTTTCTTCGTTGCTTTGATGGTGTTCTTTTCTTTTCCTTCCCCCATGGCTCACTGGCCCATTGAATCTGTTTCTTTCCGATTCAATTTATTAAAGTTATTTACTGTTAAAAAAAAAAAAAACTGTTATCTCAGATGGTTTCAAGTGACTCAGAAGCAAATACTACAAAACCTGGAAAACAAATTTAAATATGATGAAGAACCTGCTAATCCATCCTCAGTGTCTTGAATGACTTCAGTATGCCTGAGAAGGAAGATTGATCTTACGCCATGCCCAATAGTTTGACCTCATTGGATCCACGCTTTGCAAGATTGAACAAACTGTTTTTGACAAGTTTGAGTTGACTGGATCTGACTCTGAAGTTCTCAAACCCTCTATGGCACTTTTGAACTCGTCACTTGGTTGGAAACCATGGCAGAGTAGATCCAAAAGCAGGCTCAAAGCAAACACATAGTTGCTGTTGGTATTCAGTACCTTAAAACATAACGAGGAGACTTGAGGGTCACTTACTAATGATAGAGTGTCACCTTTGTATAAACCTCGAAGGTATCTCCATGGGCTTTCATTCTCAGGGTTGACTAAAATGGCTTTGGCAGTGTATCTTACTTCAGACTCTCTCATCGCTGGCAGGCCCCCCAAGACTGGGGACCTTGTTATGACAAAATATCTCTGTTACAGGCCAGTAAATAACTGTGCTCATCAGCAGCAGTGTTTAATGTGTAAAAACAGTTTCTTCAGGAAACAAACTACATAAATATAGATAATCCATAAATGTCCCCACCTAATATACAGCAAGGTCATTATAAGATACCACACCCATGTGGCATAAATTCAGGAGGTACAGAACCACAATTTGGTAAGTCCGCCATAGAAAATTCATTCTAAAAATGGATCTGCTGATCAGATGATCATAACCATTGATTTTATAGACTCTTCCGTCAAACTGCTTGTAATACTTTATTACGATCATCTATCAGAATGCAACAGATCAAATGATTGAAATCACCTAAACAATTTGATTTTGGCCATGAGAGAAAAGTAAAGTGGGGACTTGAAAACTCCATAAACTGCATGCATGCCATGGTACCACTATTCATTGTTAAACTGCTTACAATCAATCTAGAAAATTCCTCCATACCTGATTCCAAGCTGAATTGTTAAAAATATCTTCCTCAAGGAGCTTATCACAGTAGTCAAGTTCATCTTCCCACCCTCCTAATGCCTGAAGAACCCACTGCACAAAACAATGTTCCTTTCAATCTCCATTTCATCTTTAAACTAACTAAAGGCCGGAGTTAAGATCCATTGATGCCCACACAAAAAGAGACATATCTTCCAGCTCTCAAGGAACAGATTACAAGAAACTTGCATAAAAGAATCTCAAATGCTTGATTTGATCAAGTTGTTTAGTAAGTCTATGCCTTATACATGACCACTATGTAATATGGCCATGTTTATAGTCAGCTCCCATTGTCTGAATACATGGCAGAAATACCTGCCCTGTCAGAATCTTCCATAAATCAACCAATGGGAGACAACCTTGAATCAACCAAACTGTATGGCCATTCTAGAATTCATAATAATCACACCAAACTGACATTTTTTATTTAACTTTTCATAAATCAATAAGCTGCATACAGGTTAGTCCCTCAGTGTATCTGTCACTGTAACCAAGAACACTGAAACACAGGTCCACATTTCACTTATATAGCATAAAAGGTCTGAAGGAGTTTTTGAATCATACCTGCCTATGGGACCAGGCATGATAATTTTTAGCATCAAGTGAAAGTATCTTCCTGGTGAACTCGAGCTCCATACTTGTAGCTTCAGTTCCCAATTTCTCAGCAGCCCACCGCCTGTGATGCCTACAGAAATCTACCATAAAAATCAATGCATACACAATTCATATGTGTGGAAAAATGTAATCTTGTGTCCATGCTCTATGTATAAGTTGCCCACCTGTAAGCCTAACCAATTCCAGATGGGGAATCATACAAAACAAATAATCCAAATATTCCTAAACCCTCCACTCTTATCATCATTATTCATAAAGTTAAAAAACTTATTTCCAGCTGCACAAATTTACCCTTGGATTCATTATCAGGACAGCATATGACGGCTATTGCCAATCCAAGATATTGACTACCATTTGATCCAATGTTTTATAACCCAGACAGAAGTGTGTTGTTGATTTTTATTCCACCCTATTAATTTTATTCCTTCCTATTTGGATCCCTCTCTTTATCAGCCCTTCTGCATGGACTAGAGTTTGATTGCATCT